>JAKTSR010000035.1:0-85468 GCA_030580325.1 Sugiyamaella sp. yHKS617 | reverse complement strand
AGCGAGAGGAGGGGCAGCCCCGGGGAGGTGGGGTGCCTCCGGCGGCCGGGGCGCTGCCTCGGACCCCGCTGTGCTCGCTTCGCGAGCGTCACTCCCGGGGGTAGCCCTCCTCTCACTGCGCTCGAGGAGATACGAGGTCCGGGGCAACGCCCAGGCCGCCGGAGGCATCGCATCCCCCCTGAGCGGAGCCATGGCGGGGCTGGCGGTGCGGGCGCCGCACTCTCGATCACAACAAACTTAGGCTACGGGCTGATGCAGTCCAGGGCAGAGAAGAGGTGATAAATCAGCAGCCTAAGGGCACAACGAAGCCTGAGTACTACATTTTTCGACCAGTTTTTGCATTGTCTTTGGACCGTAGGACCCAGGCCCAGCGCGCGATCCCATTGGCACCACTCATCGAAACAGACGGACCAGCAGCCTGACACCAGCCTGACAGATCGACCGACCGACGGCAAGCGGACTGAGACTTAGACCGACTGCTCGCCCCAGTTCAGATAGCAGCTTCACCTGATACAGAGCGCGAGCGCTTAATCAGAGCACCAGGATCAAGAAGCTGGCACAGCAGAATCCAGATCGAATAAAGAGCTGACCGCCGACGCCAACATGCCCGAGCGAGGACCCGACACATGGCTGGCCGAGCTCATCAAGTGCCGGCACCTGCCCGAGAACGACATGAAGCAGCTATGCGAGATGGTCAAGGAGCTGTTGATGGAAGGTAGGTTTGCGGTGCCCCTCCACAGTGCCCCCGGCTGCTGGGGCGCTGCCCATACCCGTAGCTTGCTTCGGTCGGCTATCCCAGGGAGCTCTCGCCGTCTCGTCTCCCCGCGGAACCAGCCTGTGGGGGGCCTCCTCGAGCGGAGCGAGAGGAGCCACGGGGTCTGGGGCAGCGCCCCAGCCGCCGGAGGCGCACTGCGACGACCCAGCACTAACAGAGAACGCAGAATCAAATATCCAGCCGGTGCAGTCGCCGGTGACGGTGTGCGGAGACATCCACGGACAGTTCCACGACCTGCTGGAGCTGTTCCGGGTCAGCGGAGGACTGCCGGACGACGTGAATTATATATTTTTGGGTGATTTCGTGGACAGAGGGTACTTTTCACTAGAGACGTTTACACTGCTTATGTGTTTGAAAGCATTATATCCGAACCGATTGACGCTGGTTCGGGGCAACCACGAGAGTAGACAGATCACCCAGGTATACGGGTTTTACGAAGAGTGTCTATCCAAGTACGGCAGCACCACGGTGTGGAAGTACTGTTGCCAGGTTTTCGACTTTCTGACGCTGGCGGCCATCATCGACGGGCGCATTCTGTGTGTGCACGGCGGTCTGAGTCCGGAAATTCGCATGCTCGACCAGATCCGGGTGCTGTCTCGAGCCCAGGAGATCCCGCACGAAGGTGGTTTCTGCGACCTGGTGTGGAGCGACCCGGATGACGTCGAGACCTGGGCCGTGTCGCCGCGAGGAGCCGGCTGGATCTTCGGCGCGAACGTGGCCCGCGAGTTCAACCACGTCAACGGGCTCAACCTGATTGCCCGCGCGCACCAGCTCGTCATGGAAGGCTTCAAGTACCACTTCAAGGACAAGGACGTGGTAACGGTCTGGTCGGCCCCCAACTACTGCTACCGCTGCGGCAACGTGGCCAGCGTCATGAAGGTCGAAGACGACCTGGTGCCCAAATTCACGATATTTAACGCTGTTCCTGACGATACCATAAAAATGAGACTGGCGCCCCAGAAGACCCAGCGAAGCGAATATTTCCTCTAATGTAATTACACGACATCTTCTTCACGCCCCCTCCTTCCAGTTCCTGGCTGTGCCTCCGGTGGCCGGGGCGCTGCCCCGGACCCCATTGCTCCTCTTCGCTGCGCTCGAGGAGGGCCACTCCCGGTGGACCATCGCTCGCGCAGCGAGCACAGCGGGGTCCGGGGCAGCGCCCCTCCCGGTGACTTGGCGCGCTCGCGAAGCGAGCACTACGGGTCCGGGCAGCGCCCGGCCGCCGGAGGCACACAATCGAGCTTTGACTCGACCTCCTCGCTCGACGAGGGTGCCAACGCCATCAATTTTAAAATGTATATACAGGCCGGCCTGTCTGCGCAGTTGCATGCAGTTGCGTTTGCTGTTATCGCTCCCAACTGCACGTCATAACGTTCCAGTTCTAGCATCAATTGTTTGTTTTGGTAACAGTGCTTGACCTCGAATATCCATCATATATATATATACAGGAACAGAGCCACAGACGACTGTCTTTTTCCTTTCTGCTTGCTTGCCTGACTGCCTGATTGCCGTACTGCCTGCCTTCCTGCCTGCCCGCCTGCCTATTGCCCTGCTGTTTGTTTTTGAATTGTCCACGAGCTGCCATTCGTGTCACGCTGCACTGACTCCTGCAACAGGACTAATATTTTGGTTATATTCCATTCCATTGAAAGCGACACGCTCCTGCCACGGCGGGTCTACATTCTGGCTTACTGTAATCGCGACACGAGCGTCAGTTGGTGGTAGACAAGCTCATTATTATTCATAGACGTATCTGATATTGCAGTTTTGCTCGACTGGTTGCACGGGCGGTTTCGGTTGACACCCTCTATATTCACAATGGGCTCTGCGTTCTCGCCGCTACAGTGGTTTCGCAACATCTACTCGTATCTGCTCTCGCTCTTCTGGGCCACTGAGGTATGTCTCAGGACTGTTCCATGGCTTTTTTGGGCTGTTCCGGGCCTGGACCGGATCGCCGCTGTTCACTTCGTGCCACTAACTCTCGCAGCTGGATATCACTCTCTTAGGACTCCAGAATGCCGGTAAAACGTCGTTGCTAAAGGTTTTGGTGGTAAGTGCTGAATGGCATATAGCCTCCGGCGGCCGGGGCCCCGTCTAGGACCCCGCTGCTCCTCTCGCTGCACCCGAGTGGAACGTTCCTTTCTCTTTTCTGGTGTACTGGACTGAAATGGACTGACTGAGCTGGACTGGACGTATAAGTCCGCGTTTTGTTTCCGAGCGCCGGGGTCGGTGTGATGGGATTAGGTGTTTCCAAGCTTGAACTAACAGAACTCAGGGAGAAGACTTCACCGCAGAGTACGTACTTCGATGTTCGGGATAATGCCGGTCTCGACAGCAAGCTAACATACGACAGTTCTATCCCCACTGTGGGGTTCGCCATGAAACGCATCAAAGTGGGAAGCGTCACATTGAAATGGTAAGCAGCCCCCCTCACCCCCTCCGTGCGCCTCCGGCGGCCGGGCGCTGCCCGGACCCGTTGTGCTCGCTGCGCGAGCGGCCCAGCCACCGGGAGCAGCCCTCTTCGAGCGCAGCCAGGGGAGCCACGGAGTCTGTGGCAGCGCCCCCAGTCGCTGAAGGCGCGTCCCGGGACCGCGAGCGGCCCAGAACGAAACTAACGCGATCAGCTGGGATTTGGGTGGCCAGCCGCGGTTCAGGTCCATGTGGGAGCGGTACTGTAAGGGCGTCAGTGCGATAATGTAAGTGCCTATTGCGGGTATGAGACGTGGGTGTGGTTCTAACGAGGAGTCAGATTTGTGCTGGATGCCGCGGACGAGTCGACGGTGGATGCTGCACGACAGGAACTGCACGGCCTGGTGTCGCGCGAGTCGCTGGAGGGCATTCCTCTGCTGGTGCTCGGCAATAAGAACGACCTGGCTGAGGCACTGACTGTGGACCAGGTCATCGACAAGCTGGACCTCAAGTCCATCAAAGAGAGACAGGTGTCATGCTACTCGATATCGGTGAAGGAAGCAAACAACCTCAACTCGGTGCTCAGCTGGCTCATCGCCAAGTCGAAATAGACACCACATTCCACAAGAAAAGAACATCTATCAATACCAATACCCGATAATGTGACGAACATAATACAGACAGCAGCCCGTTCTATATCTATACATTACGACTAACGAATATACTATCTATTGCATTGTACGACGGCCCCAGCCCCCGGCTCGGCTCTGGGGGGATGCCTCTGGCGGCCGGGGCGCTTCCCCGGACCCCGCTGCTCCTCTCGCTGCGCTCGAGGAGGGCTACTCCTGGGAGCGGCGCTCGCGAAGCGAGCACAGCGGGGTCCGGGGCAACGCCCCGGCCGCCGGAGGCTCGCCCCCAGCTCTGGAGAGGAGCCCTGGCGGCTGGGCGCTAGAGCCGGGAGTGGAGCGGACTCCTGCCTTGGGACAGGCCGTCGAACAGGCGTTCGAAGTTCGTTCGGACGAACTGCTGGCGCTGGGCGGGTGAGAATGACCGTCTGGCAGCTTTGATGCGCTCCACCGCGAGCCCGCGTTGATACCGTCGAAGCACGAAAGCCCTCATGGCGTTGAACGTTTCTACGGGTTGCTCAAAAGGGACGAGGTGGCCGGTGTCGGGAATGTCAATGCGCGTGACAAAGCGAAGTGTGCCTCTAATGGCATCTGATCCGGCCTTGTATCCTCGACCCGGGAAGATGTGCAGTACCTCACAGTCAAGAGAGCCAATAACCTTGAGACTGTCTCTGTAGATGGTTTGGCCGCTGATGTATACAGAGACCTGAGCCCATCGCGGGGTCTTTGTAGTGACGGACCCGTCAGGATGCTGAACGGCCGATGCATCCATGTAGTCTTTCTGGCACCGAGGGTGGAATTTCGCCGACAGACCCTGTTCAGTCATGTACTTATAATAGTCGGCATAGTCTTTGAAGGTATCTAGAGCAGCCTTTTGATTGAGCTTCCCGAACTTCGTACCCAGGATTTTATTGCTTTGTACAGGATCCAGGTCCTCTTTGTACCCCTGAGGGTCTATTGTCACTACCGAGTCGTATAGACCAGGTTCGTAGAAAGCCGAATACAGGCTCTGCATGCCACCCATGGAATGACCAATAAGGATGGTCGTCCCACTCATATTCTCTTCCTTGACAACTCTATTGATATCTCTGGAAGCATCTTCCCAGGAGTTTTCAAAACTGATTTTATCAGCATTGGCTAAGAACGAGTCGCCATGGGCGACATAGTCAATAGCGACAACTTTACCGAGCCTGGGACCAATCTCCTCATCATTGAAGAACATCTCAATTGTATAGTTCCAGAGCTCCTTGCACATTTGAGCACCATGGCAGAACACCAAATTCAAAGCTTCTTCTGGCGGCCTCGTCTCGTTACTAAAGTGCGTGAACACATTGTAAGCTATCTTCAAGCTAGCCTCAGGATATAGGATGCCGCGAGAGTGATCTCTTGGGAAATTGGCACGAGCATACATCAAGCTCTGCTTGATTCCATTGCCAATGGTGAGCTTGAGGACCGGGTCAGCCGTCATCCTGTTTTGAGATACGACCGTTAACAGGTATGATACAGAACTCCAGTTGTCTATCAGTTCTCGGTCGAATAGCATGTGGGGTAGATACGGAGATACTGTATGCCTGGACGGCTAAAGCCAATACCGGCATCCCGGCAGCATACGAACTGATCCCATTAACCTATCCAGGGAGAACAAGGAATACTCGTCTCGTATATGTTAAGACCAATTCTCTAAAGTTACATTAACTACGTCAGATATAAATATGCAGGTTCGGGTGCAGCTAACCAGTATGAGCAGTTCTGCGACCCCGCGCCCGTGAAGTGAGCTCTACGGGTCCAGGCAGTGCCAGCTGCCGAGGGCCAACCGGGGCTGCCTCCGGCGGTCGGGACGCTACCACGAACCCCGCGGCTCCTCGTGCTGTGCTCGAGGAGAGGGCCCCCCAGGAATGTCCTCCTGCCCTGAGGAGCTACGGGGTCTGGGGCAGCGCCCCAGTCGCCAAGGGCCGACCGGGGTTGCCTCCAGAGAGGCACATAAGATCCAGCCCGCAGAATCTAACAGGGGCCCGATCGCAACGGTGTGTCTGCGACCGGATAAGAAGGTACGTTCAAGTGGTGCGATATGCAGAGCCTGATACTGAGTGTAGTCGTTTCCAACGGAGTCTAGACGGGGCTGTTGGCAATAGGGCGTGACTGTACTGTGCGTGGATGGGACCTTTATTCGATTTCAGCTACCCCATCATCCCAGAGCACGATGCGGTCCAGTTCCTGGAGATACTGATTCGGCTCGAGAGAGTTGCCGAGAGAAAGAATACCATTGATATCAGGGAACTGTGGGAACGAGAACGAGAGCTTGGCCTCGTCTTCGAAGGCAGCAGACCGCACGTTGAGGGCTGTGTGAGAGTAACGTGCAGTTTCGAGACGGTCCATAAACTGCTTTGCTAGGTTGTCCTGTGAAGACTGGTCAGTCGACCAACGTTTCGAGGCTTCTTTGAGGGCCAATATAAGACTGTCAAATTCTCCTTTCAGCGGAGTGTGGAAGAACTCTGAATGCGCGAGCAGCGCTCTCGCTGCTATGAAGATGCATAGACAGAATTGCGGGGCAAGAATATTTTCTGTGTAGTAGAGGAATTTCTTTGCAATGGTAGCAATTTCTGAAGATGCTGTGAGACATGTTTCAGACGCAATTGAGCTGAGAATCTGAATACGCTCGTCAGGAGTGGCGTAGGCGAGATTCTGATGAAGCAAAATCACACTGGCATTGTGAGTAATATGGGCCAGAGTGAGATTCTGATCCATCCACCCATTGGAATGAACTCGAGATACCTGCCACTTTTCCGGAAGTGATGCCTTCCATCTGACGAGCATGCTATCGAGATCCTGAAATACATTGAACCACCGACTGAACCCGTCGTCGCTGGAAGAAAAGTCGACTGATTCTCTTCTCAAAAAATTCACAATTCGATCTAGAAACTCAGTAGCCTCCACTAAATATGCATAGCCTCCCAATGCGTTCATATCGTCTACTGGATTGAGGGAGTTCTGTGAAATGTTGAAATATGGGGTTTTTCCGTCGTATTCGTCACGCCATAGATTTCCCTCCACGGGTAAGCGACGCTTGACGTCCGAGCTTGTGAGACTGGTATTCCACCCTGTAGCAGCAGAACAAAATCTGTCCATGAGAAATATACTCCAAAATATCCGCCTTCTCGTTTCGGTCTCAGTCCAGTTGACGGGAGCTGTTAAGAATCCGACTCGGTTTAACAGCTTGTTTGTAGCCTTGTCCTCCTCTTCAACTGAGAGACCCAGTTGTTCGACAATTCGGGTAGCACTGGCCACAACAGACCAACTCCGTGGCCCTTGGCCGCTGTTCAGGGTATCAAAGGCTAAAATCACACTAGCCTGTAATGTTTCAACCGAGAACCGGTCTATACATGTTAGCAAGACCGAATCTCGACATCGCTTGTAATAAAACGACTTCATTTCAGGGTCAAGTGAAGAGAATCTCACCGTCGTTGCAGTCACAGCCTGAAGAATGACTGATGCTGGCAGTCGTTCGGGGTCTGTAGAGTCCATGGCCTCTTTAAACGTGGGTTCATGCAGAATAGGAATCCACGGGTGTATAATCTCAAAATATAGATTACAAATTCGTTTCAAAACGTCGAAAGGAGGAAGGATTGAAGATCCCGGATGACTCGCCGCATAACTCGTGGTACTTAACTTCCGTTTTTTGATTGCGTGACCGTTACCACTGCCGACACTAGGAGAACTAGTATCTGCTTCAGTGATCAAATCGTTCTTGATCTTATCCAGTGAAGCCTCAAGCGTATTGCCGTTCACTTTAACATCATGATTGACCAAATGCTTTGATATCAACAGTGACTGGCCAAGGACTATAGATTCCAGTCGCTGCATTCGGTTATTCAATTCCTCTATATATCCGTTTCTCGGACCTCGTCGCTTCCCTTCTTCATAAACACATAGTGCTCCGCTGGCCGCGCACCCATCGCATGGTTCAGTCCTCGAACATTTCCTTTTCTTCTGTCGGCAATTATTGCATGCCGTTCCGACTTGTGTACTTTCCGGGCTGTTTACCGACATCTGCTCCTGTCTTACAGCATTACAGCATGACAAGCCTGTCAGTTGTCTGAGGAATTTCACTTCGTGAGATATTTGCGGGGAAGCAGCATCCGCGCACGCGCACTCGGAGACAGGCGTGGGGGCAATTCTCATCCAGTTCCAGTATACGTGATAAGTTGAGCCATCACACTACATGGCCGCGGCATGTTGAAACAAGTGTTGACCGTAAATGGTTTGATTTGTTACTTAAATGTGTATTCAAGCTAAACTTTAAGCAACTTCGTGACGCAGAGATCGACATGGGTCCGTAGATCCATGCGGGGAAATTTTATTGACGTGTATTCATTAGTTAATTAAATCCATATCTAACAATCTGTTGCCAACCTCTAAAAAGTAGTAATCAGCATAAACCAAACCGGAGTCAAAGATTCTATGGTTAGCGGTAGCGTTATTGTTGACAGTGGCATGGTCTAAAATGACAACACTGTTTGATCCTGTGGCAGCATGCGACAAGGTAAAGTCAAGAATTGTGTCAACCTTGGATTTATACTTTAAGTCATTTCGCAGCTGACAGATGAGAAGGAGTCCCGAGCAGGCAATCATAGCAGCCGAGATGTCCAGAAGACAGGGCTTTGGTGCATCGAAGTCCCAGAATACCGCGCCGTTTTCAACTCTGGAGAGAAAGTAGTCAGCCAATTTTTCAGCAAACTCGAGATACTTCGGATCCTTCGTATACTTGTATACACTGGCAAACCCATATAATGCCCACGCTTGTCCACGGCTCCAGCAACTCTCATCACTATATCCCTGGCACGTAAGGCCGATTTTCTTCGACCCAGTCTTTGAATCGAACACAATTAAATGGTAGGAAGAATAGTCGTCTCTGAATTGGTTCTTCATGGTAGTATCTGCGTGCCTTGTGGCATGCTCGGCATAAGTCTGGTCTCCCGAAATGATAGAAGCAGCGTATAGGAGGTCCAGATTCATCATGTTGTCAATGATGACTAAATAATCCGAGTCAGGATTATCGAAATTGTAACGTTTGGACGATGTGGTGGTCCAACTTCTAAATGCCTGGACAGTGTCACTCCATCTGGTCATTAATGACTTTGCTGCTTGGACAATGATCTCACCAGCCCTCTTGTTGCCGTTCAATTGATAGTCCCTCCAATATGCTGGCATGATCAGAAACCCAATGTCATGAGTATCAGTATTGAATTGGTGTGGTTCTAGCCGGTCTTTCCAGTCCTCGGCCAATGCATTTAATTTATCGACGTCTAACCCTGTAACCTCAGTCTTAGAAACGCGCTCCTTAATAGCCCACAGACTTCCCGGGAAGAACCCCGAAGTCCACCAGTCAAAGGGCTCGTAGATATACTCTTCAGTATTCCCAGTAGGAGTACAATGAGGGAATCCATTTTCAATTGCAGGTTTCAACTTCGCTACCTTAACGATCTTTTTGAGATGAGCGACGTCAAGAACCTCCTTATAGAGGGACAGAGAGCTGGAATAAGTCATGTTAGCAGCGATACCAGAAGAGTCTAAGAGCTGAGCATTCAAATCAACGTAAGTGCTACTCACTTGGTCATTTTAAGCTTTAAATACGATCTTGAAAGACGATTGGCAACTTCGAGAACAAGATACTCCTTCCTCCGGGGGAACCCCCGGCCCGCTTCTTTAAAAGTGGGGTGGCCCAAGCGGTATGCGGGCCGTCAGTTTTGCCTGCCCCCACGTAAAATGTGCATGTGTTCTGAAAGTAGAAAATTCAGGGGTAACACACTCTCCCCACTTGCGGAAAAGCCTGGCCCCGATTTTGACACCTCCCTCGCTTCGCTGACCCGCTGAGAAAGTACTCAAGTACAGAAGAGTGGCAGACAGCTTTGGAAACCAAAGATATCCTCAGCTGTAGTAGTATTTAGAACCGTTCAAGCTGCGTAGTTTCATCAATTCACATCGATATATAAAACTATATCAATAAATTTATTCAGTTTACTAAAAATCAATCCATACTATCTACTGGTCACGCTAAACAGACTCTACATGTTCAATAGCGTCCATCTTCTCGGTCAGGCCGGCCGAATTTGCGATGGCTCTTCTTGCGCCCACTTCTCCGAATACTTCAGCGATATCTTCAAGATCCTTTCCAGCAGTCTCAGGGAAGAAAAAGTAAACTATAGTGATCTGGAAGCACAGTTGACAGACCCAGACAATGTAGTAGCGCCAATTAATAGCGGCCATGGCAATAGGATTCACATAATTGTTGAACGTACCGACAACATTGGCAGACAACTGGTAGAGCATACTGCCCGTGGCACGCTGGTTGTAAGGACAGACTTCCATGATATACGCAATAGCAATGGGGGCGGCAATGTGATATGCGATTTGATAAACGAAGATCATGGCTACTACGCCACTAGCAAGAGAGTGGTCTGTGAAGTTCTTCTTTTGATTTTCGGCCGATAAAACAGTGAAGACGATGTATACGAAAAGCATACACGTATAACCTGTCAGGAATAGTCTCCTTCTCCTATATGCGCTGACAACAATGGCTGATATAACATCTGCAGTTAGAGAAACTGTAGTCATACCGATATTGATCTTAAGTTGGGTCAAGGAGTCGGTAATGCCAATGGAATTAAGGATAAGAGTGAGATAGTAAGAAATAATGGCATTACCAGACAATTGCTGGAAAGCAGGAACAACAATGCAAATGAAGAGACGGTGGCGCATGGCTTTAGTCTTGAACCAAGTAAGGTAATTCTTAATAGAGAGTGTGTCATTCTTTTCAAGTTCAAGAGCAGCTGTAATCTCAGCCATTTGGAACTTGACAACCGGGTGATCAGCGTCACCAGCGGCATGGTACTTGGTGAAGAAGTCTCTAGCTTCCTGATCTCTTCCTTTGCTGATCAAGTATCTAGGGCTCTCGGGTCCAAGGAAGGCCAACAAAATCTGGAGCAAAGGGAAGAAGCCCTGGAGCAGAGAGGGGATTCTCCAACTCCAGTTGCTAGTCTTCAAGTCTGATCTATAGGGACCCCAGGTTACAAGAGCGGCAACAAAAGAACCGAGGGGCCAACTAGCCAGCAAAAATGCCGAGACTGTGGGACGTTGTGTGGGATATGCGCACTCGGCAAGCAGAGGTCCAGCAGCGGTAGATGCCCAGCAACCGCCAACACCTAACAAAATTCTAGCTCCAATAAACATAGAAAAGTTCTGTGCCGCTCCTTGTAAGATAGCTCCAATGACAATAATACAACAACCAACAATAATCGTAAAGCGTCGGCCAATAGCGTCAGTCAGCAAACTGGCAAAAGGGACAGCAATAAGGGTTCCAATAGTAACACCATTGCTCATAGTACCTAGTCTGCCACCAGTAGGATGGTCAAAAAACGTCTGCCAAGGCACAAGACTCTGAAGACCATTCATCATGCTACCGTCAAAACCAGAAACAATCTGGGCCAGAATGGCACCTACCAGGAGGATGTTCAACTTCAGAATATGAGGGTAGAAAACCCAGAAGCGCTCCAGTTTTGGAGTCACGTCCACTAGAGTCTTTTCCTCTTGAACAAGTTCAAGAACTTCTTTAGTGTCACTCATGATGATAATAATAATGATACAGTAAGTGTCTGAGGTGTATTAACAATGCTGAGCAGCAGCATGCTCTTAAATAGAAAAGTGTTGAAAGCAAGGGGTCAATACTTCATGGTGAACTAACCACCTCCCCACACTTCAGACCGAAACGAGTAAAATATTGATCTGACAGCGGAGGAGTTCCGTGAGTTCCTCCGGCGGCACCAGTGCCAAGACCCGGAGTGGGGTCGCTTCTGCGATCTAACATGTACCTGCTGAGCTGAGCCGATCTTTCCCACAGCTGCAGAGAGCGTCAAACCCCACATGCCTGATCTTCCCCACGCGACATCTACGTCGTGGGCATGGTCCGAGAGATTGTGCGATAGATGAGACATATGCGGGGGAACGAGACTTGAACAGTAGGCCGGCAAGGAGGGCTCTTTATAGAACTGAACTGACAGACAAGACATGTGCAGTGCACTTCTTTGAAGGAACGTTTTAATTCTGGTAGGGTTGGCCAGGCTTGAAGTGCACACAGCAAGCAGCTGATAAAGACGGTTTCTTGACGAACCTGCATATTGGATCTATCATAGTGCTTGCCAGTATCGTTTAGGCCTGCGTGCTATGTCTGCGTGCTACACTTCAGTATACTGAATTGCGGTCTGTTGACAAGTGAACCCTGCATGAGGTTTGTTAAGCGCAGCATTTAAGTATGGCTATCATGTCGATCCAGGCAGAAGCGAGATATTGGCAAATTAACCGCCTTTCAAGTAGGTTTCCAAACGCTCTCGTTTTAACACCGCTCTCTCTCTCTCACCACGTTTTCCAGTTACTCTTTCATTTAGTGCATTTGCTCAAAACTACCAAATACTGTATCGCCATGACATGAGTATCTCCAGACCAGGCTTGTTAAAAATACCAGCCGTATATGTGGCACTCCGCAAATTTAAACAAGCCAATCTGGGGTGAAAAATCCCACATGCCGTAGATTCACACTAACATCTGGAGAGACACAAACATGAATCTGCTACTTCCAATACTGGTATTCGCCCTGCCGCGATTTATCTGGTCAGTTATTACTAGAACCATTCCATATGGAGCTCCTTTTGACCTGACGAACAAGAATATCACCTTCCTCATCTCTCACCCTGACGACGAAGTCATGTTCTTTGGTCCCTCGCTGGCCCTTTTGACTATCCCTGAGTTTAACAACACTGTCTCAATTGTGTCCCTTTCATCAGGAAACTCGGAGGGTCTGGGTTCCACTAGAAAGATCGAATTGGCCAGAAGTGCTTGGTACTTTGCCATTCCACCTTCGCGGCTGTTTGTTGTAGACAACGAAGATGATCTCCCTGACTCCATGGAGACTGATTGGAATCCTGAGGTTATTTCGACCATTCTGGCTGATATTCCTGTTATCGGCTCGGCTGACGCGATTATCACTTTTGACAACGAAGGTGTGTCTTCTCACCCCAACCACGTTGCTGCTGGTAAGGGTGCTTCACTTTACGTCCAGGAGCACCCAGACGTGGGTCTATGGAAGCTGGAGACAGTTTCTATCTACCGCAAGTATCTGATGTTCTTTGATGCATTCATCAGTTACTACGCCGTTCCCTGGCTGAGAAAGGTCCACGAGCACCTCTATGACAGTGGCCTGGCTGCCAAGTACAATCTCTTGAAGTACATTCCTGAACCGACCGACGAGCCAGTCCGGACTACTATCATCTCTCGCCAGATCCAGTTTACTCAGGCCAAGTCAGCTATGGTCAAGGCCCACGAATCACAGATGAGATGGTACAGACACGGATGGGTCATTTTCTCGCGCTACATGATTGTCAACGACCTCGTCAAGGAAAACTAGATCCAAACCTGTACTGTGTATATAAATAAAAACGGATTCCTATGGAATCATACAGACACCCTATCTCGGGAAAGGCCCTCACGCTGCGAGCACAGCGGGGTCTGGGGCAGCGACCCAGCCGCCGGAGGCGTATCCCCAAGATAAATGCTCATAAATCATACATTAAGTATAGCGTAACTCTATACAGTGCCCAGCCCTGTGGCTCCCTTATTTACATGCGAATTCAGGGGCTCTCCACTGTCCGTGCTGTGTTCGTAAAACCCGTCCCGTCCAGTCCTGTTGGTGCCTGGGATATCATTAGATGCGTTGCCCGTGTCGCTCTCAGCTATCAATCGCTGAATGTTACCTGAGGTGCTGATATACTTGAGCAGTTTTGCGCGGATTTCGTCAAATTCACCCAGTGCTTGCGACCAGTCGTTCACCAGGCTGACTGCCTCGTCGAAGCGGCCCTGGCGAGCCATGCCCTTGGCAGCCTTGAGAAGATTGCGTCTGGCAATTTCCACTCGATGCGGGCTGCTCAAGTCTAGAATTGCAGGTATGTCAGCCACAAGGCTC
This sequence comes from Sugiyamaella sp. yHKS617, assembly GCA_030580325.1. Lineage (NCBI taxonomy): Eukaryota > Fungi > Ascomycota > Dipodascomycetes > Dipodascales > Trichomonascaceae > Sugiyamaella > Sugiyamaella sp. yHKS617. The sequence continues at coordinate 71,649 of JAKTSR010000035.1, read as the reverse complement.
TCGTATTCCTGGTTGGAATCGAAGTATCTGCCTCGAATGCGATACATCTCATCGGTGGGTCGAATGCCATATTTTTCCGTCATAATAGTCCATAGATTTTCAAGAGTACGAGCATCAGTAAACGCCCCCTCGATCGGTCGTTGTGCGATAAAGGCCCACTTTATTATACTTGACCAGAGCTGCATAGCCTTGCCTCCACGATTGCCGCTGCTAATATCGATTTTGTACGCTTTCTGTAGCCGGGTCATTATATTGAGTGCTTCTGAGACTCTACCGTTCATGCAAAAGCCGTCTATAACAGCTTTAAGTGTTGAGATGCCAGGATACAGTGATGACTCTCGTTTAGGCCTCAACTCTTTACTTCTCCTTGATCTCGTTCTTTTGATTAGACTGCTGGCCCCACTGACACCCCAGATGGACCAAATAATGGACCGCACGTCTTCTAAGTCTCCCTTCTGACATAGATACAGCAGTACCAGCTCATATGTTCGCGCATTAGGATGGATGCCGTTTTCAAGCATGTGAGCTAACAGCTCAACTGCGTCGTTTACAGCCAACGGCGTCTCTTCGGGACTGAACATACGGTACTCAGAACGCTTGACTTGCATTCCTGACCACTGTCTCCAAAATTTGGGATATGCATTACACGTTGCCATGATGTATTTATTCCAGAGCTCTGTATCCTGAGCTGACTTGGGCAGCACTTTTTGTACACGATCATTCCAGATAGTCTGCACACTCTCATAATCATGGGCCTTGAAAGCACACTCGATGAGGATCGAGTAGTCTCTGGCCGTGAGTTTATGGCCCGCCTCATCAATAGCAGACGCAATATTTTTAGCCAGTGGCCAATACTGAGCCGCCTTGACATTTCCCAGGGGAATCAGGCCCAGCAGATGACTGCATTGACTGGCTGTGAAATACTTGAGTCCTTGGCTGTCTTCCTCCATCAGTTTCTGGAAGGTATGCAATGCAGAGTATAGATCTTTCGAGGCAATGAACTGGCCTAGCCTTTCAACATTCGGCGAGTGCGACACTGATGGGATAATAGGCGACCCTATACTAGCGCTCGTAGGCACTGATTCTCCCCTCAGAGACTTGCAAGGCACTTCTGATCCAGGCATGGTAGTATCCATTCTGAGTACTAAGAGATCTGTGAACATTGAAGTGTCGACAAGTCCAGCTTTCAATTCGTCCATATCAAATGATTCTCTATAAGATCCGCTTGTAATCGTACGAGCCTTAGCCAGCGATACCGACGTGGACAGAGGTCGCAGCGGCCTGTGCGGAATACCGGCCGTCGCGACCCTCCTGGACCACAATACTGGGCTCCAGAGCACATTCCCTCCCGAGTATGCGCCGCCACGCCTCAGAATCATCTCGTGTTTCTCCTCAAACGGCCTTACCCTCCAGCCGCCGAGATATTCCGTCTGGCTTTGAACCTACTTCACGACATCGAGATCAGCCGAAATTTTCAGTCACCGGTTACTGGGCAAGGGTTATACGGCTCAGGGGAAGCTGCCTCCGGCGGCCGGGGACCTGCCCCGGACCCCGCTGCTCCTCTCGCTGCGCTCGAGTCGGGCGCCTCCACTGGGAGAGATGCTCGCGGCTCGCACAGCGAGCACAGCGAAGTCCGGGGCGGCGCTGCTGCCGCCGGAGGCGGGTGAGATCCTTGCCGTAGCCGAGAAGCCGGAAAGTGCTTCTTAGAGAGAAGCGGTGAAGTTAATTTTTAATTTTAATTTAATATTTTATTTTGACTATTTATTCTATCAATATTATCTTTTCAACAAGTCCAATCTCTATAATTATGAACCTCAACCTTCGGCAAGACTAAAAACAAATAAAAAAAACAGAATGCTTTGTGTCGTTAATTAGCTTAGAACTCATCGTCAGAAGAGACATAAGCATCACCGAGCTCCTTCTTCTTCTTCATTCTCTCCTTCTTCTTCTTTCTCAACTCAGCAGCAGACAATTTCTTAGCCTTCTTCTTAGCCTCAATCTTGTTACCGAAGGCATCGAACTTGTCTTCCTCGTCTTCCTTTTGATCAAGACGGGGACCGGAACCTTGACCAGTGACCCAGTTGTGACCGGAGGGAGTCATTCTACCGTCCAAAACAGCCCAGACTTCCTCAGTCAAGTTCTTGGTGAACTCGGCAGAGTGGGTAATGATAACAACACCACCCTCAAACTCCTTGATGGCCTTGGACAAAGCACCAAGCGAATCTCTGTCGAGATAGTTGGTAGGCTCGTCAAGAACGATCAAGTGAGGACGTTGCCAGGTACAGGCAGCTAAGACAAGCTTGACCTTCTGACCACCGGAAAGACCACGGATACGCGAGTGAGAAACAAGCTCGGCCTCAAGACCCAACATGGCACAGTGAGTCTCGATCTCCTTACGGGTAAGAGGACGGAATTGACCAGAAGCAAGGGCCTCCTTCATATCGACCTCAGCAACAAGCTTGGAGTGGGTCTCTATAAGCTCGGAACGAGGAATCCAGGCATTGTCAACAGAACCCATGGCAATCCATCTCTCGTTCTTCATACCGATGTTCTCACCGAGGTAGAAAGAACACTCGTACTCGTAAGAGTTCTTGAACTTTCTTCTGGCAAGGACCTCGTGGACACGTCTGGGAGTACCCTCGATCTTGTAAATCTTGTTCATGGACTCCTCATCAGACTCACTAATCTGTCTGTTGGCACGGTCCATGGTCTCTCTGTCCTCACCAGTCTGGAAACGCCATTGAATGTACTCAGAAGGAGTCTTGTCAAGGTGGTTATCAATGTGGGCGAAAGCGTGTTGCTTGATGTAGGCAATACGACAGTTCTCGTGGACGTACACATCACCAGAGGTGGGGAGAAGCTCACCAGTCAAGACATTGATAAGAGTCGACTTACCAGCACCGTTGGGACCAATGACGGCAATACGAGAAGAAAGAGAACACTGGAAGTTAATGTCTCTAATCTGGGGCTTGGAGGTACCAGGGTATTGGAACGACATGTTCTGGACCTTGACAATGGCCTTTTGCTTGGTCTTGACACCCTCAAGGAAACCGGGTTCAGGGAACTTGAACTCGAGGTCAGAGGCACCGAGCTCGTAGTAAGACTTGGCAGCAGGAACCTTCTTGACGAACTCAGAGAGGTTACCCTTGTACTTTCTAAGCTTGAATCTCTCGTAGTGGATGATGTATTGACAGACCTTGTCCAAGAAACCAGAATCGTGAGAAACAATGATAGAAGTGATGTTACAGGTGGTCAAGTAGTTGATCAACCAGGCAACGTTGACGGTATCCAAGTGATTGGTAGGCTCATCGAGCAACAAGATATCGGCGTTACGGAGAACGGCAGTGGCAAGAGCCAACTTCATCTTCCAACCACCAGACAAAGAGGTGATGGGCATCTCAGTCATACCGTTGACGAAACCGAACTCGACCAAAGTCTTGGTAACAGTCTCTCTAGAGCCAACATCCTCACCGGCAGTGGCAATGACGTAGTCGACAACGTTGGTGTCGGCGTGGGTACCATCGATATCGTGCTCGACGTAGACAGTCTTACACTCATCTTGGGTAGGGAAACCCTCGACTTGGCCATTGGCAATAGCTCTCATAAGAGTAGACTTACCAGCACCGTTAGGACCACAGAGACCGTACCGGCGGGCACGCTTAAGACGGAGTTGGGTACGGTTAAGCAAGATCTTGGCACCATAAGCAAGAGAGAACTCACAGTTACACAAGTCCTCACCCTCATCGTCCTCCTCATCGAAGGCAGGGCCACCAGGAATGTTGGCAACCGACTTCTTACGGAGCTCCTCGATCAGAGCACGGGCCTCACCGTCGTGAAGGAAGACAACCAGGAAGGGACGCAAAGTCTCGGCCCAGTCACCCTCGTTGATGAGACGCTCGTCAATAAGGTCACCAGCAATGGCGGCAGCGTACTCAATGATGACGTCGAATCTCTTCTCGATCTTCTTGTCCTTGAGCAAGTCCTTGATGATAGCCAAGTTGACGCTGGTGTCACCGGCAGTGGAGATCTCGGGAATCTTGTCGTCATCACCGATCTCACCAACACGCTTCAAGGTGTTGATGGCACGCAAAGTAACGTCACGAGCCTCAGGGTCAGCAATGTTGGAGTAGTTTTGCTTCAAAGCAGGATACAACTTGGACAAGAAAGGAGCAACGACTTGTGGGTCATCGACCAACTTACACATGTTATCGGCGATGACAGCAGCCTTACGCTTGATGGCGGTATCACGCTCAGCCAAACCACGCGACAAAAGAGGAACCATGATAGAAAGAGTAGCAGTGGTGACCTCGGAAACAAAGGTGGTGGCACCGAGCAAGTGAACGGTCTCAGGAACCTCGGTAGGCTTAGCAATACAAGCAATGAGAGCAGGAATGAAGTTGATGATATCCTTGTTGTCAATGGTCTCGGTAGACTTGGTGATGGTGGCAGTGGCGGCCTTCTTGACCTCAGGCTTGGTGTCCCACATGGCCTCAGACAAGACAGGGATCAACTCAGGCATACGAAGAGCAATCTGATCACGAGCAGAGTCGACAAGGATGGAAAGAGCCTCCAAAGCAGCAACCTTCTCAGTCCACTTGTTCGAGTTGGCAATGGAGTTGGTCAAGTGAGGCAACAAAGCCTTGACAGCGTGGGGAGTGACATTCTTAGCCAACTCCTTGACAGCCAAAGCAGCAGCCTCACGGACGTCAACGACCTTGTCACCAGCCTTCTCCAAAACATCGGAGGTCAAAGAAACCAGCAGAGGCTCGACAGAAGGAGCCAACTCCTTGGAAGCGGCAATGGAACCATAAGCCTCAATACCGTTCTGCTTGGCACGGACATCCTTCTTGTTGTTGATGGCACCCTTCAAGTCAGCAAAGAACTTCTCGGGCAAGTCGTGCTCCTCAATAGGACCATTGATGAAAGAAGCAACGTCGTGAGCGGCCGACTTTCTCTCGTCAACCGAATCAGCAACAACGAGCTTAGCAAACAGCTCGTTGAGGACCTTGATGGACTCTCCCTTCTCAGCAGCAGCGGCCATCTTTTTTTTGAATTTTTTTAAAGGTTGAAATAAATAAATAAAAAAAAGTGGATGAGGAGAGGAAAGGAAAAAAAAAAAAAAAAGTTTCAAACGAGATCCAGCTTACTTATATCCAAAAATTTTCCCCTGCCAAATGTACACGCTACTTCAAAAAAAAAAAACCCATGCGGCTCACCCAAAAAATTTTCCATGTCCCCTGCCCTGCCTGCTTGATGCTGGTACGGATCCAGGTCCCAATAAGATTAGGGCTCGCATAATTGGACGGTTGGGGCAGGTGGGGCATCGAGCCGACGAAAATGCCACTAGCGCTCAAATATTGGCCAAAAATACAATTTAATTTAGCCAGCCAGCCCACAAGGGCAGAGGAGAATCCAGGGCCATCCGCCCGCTCGCTCATCGCCGCCGGCTCCCTGTCTGCCTGGAGGTGAGGTGCCTACGGCGGCTGGGCTCTGCCCAGACCCGTGGTGCTCGCTTCGCGAGCCTTCGGTCCGCTTCCTTTGACCCCACTGTTACCCTAGCTACGGCTGCTTAATTATACGTATGAGTAAGTACTGTTTAGGCTCGTGTGCGTCGGCGTATGGAATGGCACGGAGCCGCTAGCCACCGATAAGCAGGCTGCCGTTAGCTAGCGAGGCAGCGGGGAGCCAGCAGATTTCAGGCTCCCTGCAACGTGGACCGCATGCCTCCGGAGAGACTGTCTATTCCAGTGCCTGCCACCGGGTTCCATGGCGCTCCGCCCACACGGGCAGGCGTGGTCCGCGCCCTTCCAGAACCATTAAGGGCCAGCACGAAGTGAGCGCAGCGGAACCCGCGGCGAGCCAGGCACCAGTGGGCGAGCCTAGAACACGCGCCGTCAGAATATAACCCTGTTTCAGGTGTGGCCGGGCTGTAGCGAACAATGCACGAACTTTGTGCTGGCAATCTCAGCCGCCAAAACAGGAGACCTAATTAAACGCCAAAATTAGCACCGCCCCCGAGCCTCCGGCGACCGGGGCGCTGCCCGGACCCCGTTATGCTCGCTTCGCGAGAGCCGGGTCTCCTCGAGCGCAGCGAGAGGAGCAAAGGTGTCCGGGGCAGCGCCCAGTCCCGGGACCGTGCTAGGAACTCCCGATAAGAATCAATTGAGCGTGCGCGTAGGGCTGGATAAATTAATTTTTGCCCCTGGCCGATGATGATCTCCAGCTGCCGGTTCCGACGGCAAATTGCCCCACCAACCATCACTAAGCCCGATCTGTCGCAGAAGAATGTTCTCCTAGAAGCTCGTCCCGAGCTGCGCCGGTACGCCTGTTCTGTATCGTACCAGCAGCTTTGAGCACCCTCCAGGGCAGCACCAGGGGCGATAGAGGGCCGTAAGTCTCTGCTCGTCCCGAGCGGGCACAGAACCGTCTGGTGCCTGCCAGTTCCGTCTGCCGCCATGCACGATAAGCCGAGGGCCAACGGCGCATCTCGGCTGTCAGCTGCATGGAAGCCCCTCAGTCGCATGTGCCGCCTGAACCATGCAAGGGAATCATAACCACTTGCAGCGAACAATGGCCCGATTATACTGCCTTAATCAAGGCCTTGCTGGGGTTTGGCGTGCCTCTGGCGGCCGGGTTCTGCCCGGATCCGTAGTGCTCGCTGTGCGAGCGACTTTGGCTAGTCCTGGCGGGGTGTCCCGACTCGAGCTCTGCTCGAGGAGAGCCCAGGCGATCAGCAGAAAGAGTGTCTTGTGGCCTTCGGCTTGTGCACAGCGAGAGAAGCCGCAGGGTTCGTGTTGACGCCCTGGCCGCCGGAGGCGTGCCCGCCAATTTCGCTGGGAGGGGGGGAGTCGAAGCAGGAGCAAAAAGGTCGCACCCGGAGTCGAACCGGGGTTCCCAGAAGACTTTGGAATCAAAATCTGATGTGATAACCGTTACACCATGCAACCGATCTGCACAAAAATTCTCCGGCATCCTCAGAAACCAACACCCCTCGGGCCTCCTGTGTTCTCGCCTGCTGCACATTCCGAATTCCCTGATCGACATCAGACAGAATATATGCCCTTTTCAGCCCACGTAGCTGCCTCCCGACAGTAAATAACCGCCTAGGAGGACCGTTTTAGCGAAAAGTACTGGCCCCAATGCCCGCCGAAGGCCCGGAGCTGTGTCGTATAGGACTTTAAATAAAGATTTATTATTATTATTATTCTTATGAAGGCCCGGAACGGGGACAGCCAACGTCGCTCGCGCAGCGAGCACCACGGGTCCGGGCAGAGCCCGGCCGCCGGAGGCATCCCCACCCACAGGGGCTGGTGAGTGCGACTCCGGCGGCTGCGCGCTTCCCCAGATCCCGCTGCTCCTCCAGCGGAACTCGAGGAGGGCCACTCCGCCAGATCGCCAAAGTTGCGCTATGGGTCTGGTCAGATGCCCAACCCCACCCCTGGCTGATGCAGGATGAGTCTATCTTTGCGTGGCCCAATATCATGCGACGTTAAGTGCTGCTCCTCAGGCACTTTGTACTTATCATCACTACTGCGTGTTTCGAACCATGATTAAGGGACACTGTTTGTGCAAGAGCGTCCAGTATGAGTACGATGGCGAGCTGGAGGAGTCCGTTATATGCCATTGCAATACCTGTAAACATGCCAATGGCACCATGTTCGCCGTGAATGGAGTCGCTGAGTTCGCCAAGCTCAAAATCATCAAGGGTGACAGTCTGAAATACTTCCAGTCGTCAGAGTTCAAACACCGCTACTTCTGTGGTAATTGCGGATGCGCTATTTACAGTCAGGACACCCGCAACCTCAGTATCTGTCGCCTCAGACTGGGCACCGTCTCCGAAGGACATGTCCCCAAGGTTGGCTTCCAGATCTACGGCAACTACAGGTCCCATGTTTACGACGATATGGACAAGATCAAGTGCTACTCGGAAATGATTGGCAGCGAGCTGCTGTAGGCTTTCGGCGGCTGGAGCTGTCAATTCTCATATTATAATACTTATTTTACTTATTTTACTTAATTCACTATTTTATTGCTTCTACTGAGCTTTAGCTCTACTTGCATGGAAGAGGTTGCGGGACTCCGCCCAATCGATTGCAGGCAAACTATATTTACTAATCAACAAAACTCCTCCTATAGGCATACTATGAAATACTATAAACATAAACAAACAAGGGATGTGATGTGGCACGGGCAGTGGGAATGCGAGAGAGCGCCGAGAAGAGTCCGAGTCAAGGGTTATGCACACAGATCTAGGCCGTATGGGCTTGAATTTGTGTCGTTCGCTGAGCATCTCTGCCCGCTGTTTCTCGATTCTCTGTTTCTCAATTCTCCGCGGGCTGGTCTTCGGTGGAAGGCTGGTGGTCATATGTTTCTTTTCTTCATGATTCGCGCTCTTCGCTTTCCTCTCCCGACTCCTAGGTCATCAACGACGGCGCGATGGGCGGCTGCTTACCGGCACGCCTTCGTCGCTCTATTAAAGTGGCTCCTTCTAAGTGAAGCTCGAAGAGTCCACCGGTTGCTAGTGCACCGTGATGGTGCTGCTGGCCGTGCGGTTTGCGTGTCGATCTAGGGACCGCACTGTGGCCGGCTTCGGCCCTCGATGAGGTTGAGATAGGGACAGCTTTGCTGACCGACACCCGCTGCAACTTCTGTTCAACTCCATCGAGCGAGGCGTCGTTTGCCGACCCTGGTTCAACATCCATAGCGTACTCGTTATGCGATACCGTTGTGTCGTCGACCTCTTCCTCATCTTCTTCAACCAGCGAGTTGTCCTGCAATCTGACTTTCCACCGGTTGTTTCTGGCGTTCTCTTCCTCCATACGATGCACAGCGTTGGACACGTCAAATACTTCTTTCAACGTAGCTACAACAGGTGTAGGGAACTCTTTCGTTGAGGCTGAAGCCGCCTGAGATCTTTCCGGAACTGCATTGATCATGGTGATATCAGTAGTAGCAGTGCCAAGACTGGAGCTGCTGGATCCGCTGAATCGGATTTCGGGGATAACCCCCAACTGGCTGTTGACAACTCCTGTGTTAGCAGCCATATTCGTGCCGGCAGCAGCTACTGCTGCCACTGCGGCTCCAGATTTGTGCGAGCTGGCTCCTGTGATCCAGGGATGCTGCAGAAACTGTTCAATCGTATACCGCGAGTCAGGGTCCACAGTCAGCAGATGGCTGACAAGGTCCTTTGCGCCGGCACTGATTTCATCCCACCAGGGACTGAGAAATGTATACTGGCCCTTGGCCACTTTTTCAGTCAATACTTGAATGCTTTCGTCGTAAAACGGAGGGAACCCGCATAAAACCGTATACAATACACACCCTAGGGCCCACATGTCCACACTCTTCGAGTATCGCTCATCTTTGACAATCTCAGGCGCCGTATATCCTACTGTTCCACAGGGCGTCATTGTTTTAGAGTCCCAGATGATCTTGGAAAGTCCGAAATCGGCCAGCTTGATTACTCCGATGCCGCCTGCGCCGACACCGGGGATGAACTCACCCTCGTCCTCCTTCGACTCGTCCTCGCCCTTGCGAATGGTCTTGCTTCGCGAGGGAACAAAATCTATAGGGTAAAACAACAGGTTTTCAGGCTTGATATCTCGGTGCACCACGCCAGCCACCTCATGCAAATATCGAACAGCCTCGGCCACCTGGACAATGACATGGCGCGACAGGTCCTCTGAGAAGTAAGTCAAGCGCACGATCTGGTGGAACAGCTCGCCGCCAGGAATCAGCTCCAGCACAATAAAATAATAGTCCTTAGTCTCCTTAAAATCAATCAGTTCCACCACGTTCTTGTGACTCAACTGCCGCATAATAGCGACTTCTTTTAAAATGGTTGAATGCTGCTAAGTTAGTCTCGCGTCTCCGGTCAACGCTGCTCGCGAAGCGAGCACCACGGGGTCTGGGGCTGCCCCAGCGGCCCGAGGTATCCTCCACCTCCAGCCGCCAGAGGCAAGAGCCGCCCAGTCGCCCGCCAGGATCCCTAGTTAGCTCACCTGAGTAGAAATGTCTGCAAGCCTGGCAGCGTGGCCCAAATGACGGTCTTTCTAAAACGGCATGAGCAAATGAACACGGACGCAGCGTGGACGGGGAGGGCACCTGGCTCGGCAGCGAGCGAGCCTGGGGCGCACCGGCCACTCTGCTTCTCGAAGTGCTTACAAGAAAGAGCACGAGAGAGTCGGTGGCCGGATGTCGCCTGGCGGCGCCAGCATGGGCGGATATAACATACCTGGTTCGTGCTGAGCTCCTGCTTGTGGATGATTTTGACTGCCACATAGCTTTTGCTATTGCGATCATAGGCCTTGTACACGACCGAGAACGCACCGTCTCCCATTTTCTCTATCAGGTCAAACCGTTCCAGCCCGGGGTACTGGTGGATCCTGGACCGCTCTTTGTTCTCCTCGGCGATAATCTGCTTGACCGCGTTGTCGTAGGCTTCCTTCCTCTGAGTGCTCGGCACTGGGGCGTGCTGTTGCTGCTGCTGTTGCGTAGCCTGGACGAGATTGGGCTCTGATACTGAGCCCCGCGACTCGTAGCCATGGGCCAGCGAGCTTGTCCCGGCGCCGGCACCTGCCTGGACACCGTGGGCCCTGGTCACCTCGGCGTCCAGCAGCGGCTGCTGGCCCACTGAGCCGTCGGGACTGGCATACGCCGCGGCCTGCTTGCCATGCCGAATGAAATTCCTCAAGTTCTAGGCCGGTTAGCACGACTAACAGTGACGGAGGGAGCGCCTCCGGTGGCTAGGCACGACTCGAGCGCAGCGAGAGGAGCAGCGGGGTCCTCGGCAGCGCCCCGCCCCCGGAGGCGTGTCTCTCGGAACCTGTGGCTCCCGCTGGTAGGGCCCAGTCGTAAGTGGAGCGAGAGGTGCACTGGGAGAGGCCTCCGGCGGCCGGGGCGTCGCCCCGGACCCCGTAGCTCCTGCTTCGCAGGAGAGTCATTCCCGGTGGCCCGGGCCCGACTCGAGCGGAGCGAGAGGAACAGCGGGGTCCGGGGCAGCGCCCCGGCCGCCTGAGGTATGTCGGTGCCAGTGCTGCCAGGGCTTACCTCGAAAACGGCCATTCTAGCGTTCTAGCGAGGCGACTGGGCGGTGGTGGGCTGAGGCAGGGAGATCGAGGGCCTGCTTGTGTTCTGTCGGTCTACAGTGGCTTTGTCAATGGGCTCGGGGGTGGGTCGGGGGTCAGTGGTCGGTGGTTTGGTTGGTAGAAAGTTCGTGGTCGAGTGCTGGGAGTGGGAGTCGGGGTCGGGTTCACCGGACGTGGGCCAGATTCGCTGCGGTTGCTGGTTGCTTGCTGCCGCTGTTGCTGCTGTGATGACGATGCTGCTGCTGATGCGGTGCTCCTGCCGGTGGCTGCTACTGGTGCTATTGTGGATGAAATAACAATGCGTGCGTGCGTCGGGAGTAAGTAATAGAAGCAAGGATTGACAAGGACGTTTGCTGGCCGTGCACCTCGTTACAGCCGGGCTCGCCAGGTGGTGAGCGCGAAGTTTCTCGGTCTAGACGAGCTCTAGTGCGGTCGGAAGATGCCGTGATAGCTTTATGCTTAGCTTCGGCTTATGCTTTTGCTGACGCTTACGGTTGCAGCGGTTCTGGTTGGTTATAGTTAGACTTTTAGTTGCCTCTGACGCTGGCGTCACAAAGATATAGTGGTGCTGCACTGGCACTGGCTGCAAGCGTGAAAATCGCTAGCTTCGAATATAGCTCTGGACTCGATCCTTTGTGCTATGAGAGTATCCGCTCGTGAGAGATTCAGTGATAGATGCTGCTGGTGGTCTCTGCTAGTGATGGTCTCTTCCTCGTGGTAGTTGCTGCCAGTGCTATCGATAGCTCGTGCGAGGGTCACTTCTTGCCCTGATCCTACCTGGCGATTCTTCCTGCTGACGATTCCTCCTGCTGGTGGTTCCTGGTTTGTGTGAGTGATCGACGACAACGGTAATGTTTGTTAGGGGTATATTGCCAGATCGTATGTCCCAGCTGTAATCGCGGGTCAGATGCGGTACTGGTGCTTTTATTTGGTATTGTATTCAGAACTGGTCCTGGTCGTGGCCTGATCCTGATCCTGGTCCTAGCGCTAGTTCTTAGTGCTGGTCCTGGTACTGTTCCTGTACTGGTCCTGTACTGGTCCTGTTCTGTACTGACGGGCTGGTATATGTATTCGTCGCGGTAAGAAATAAGCGCACGTTAGGCACGAAAATGCAACTCTAAAGCGTTGGTACGTAGCCGATATGCTGTGGAGCATGATTCCGGCTGGGAAAACCGCCGGCTTGGCTTGCTGCTGCTGCTCGAGCTGCCTGGGCTGCCTGAGCTGCGCCGGTACGTCACAGCCGTAGCGATCAGGGAGGGCGGCTGGAGCTTGCATTATTATCGCCTGCTGAGGGGCCCAAGTGACAACGTGGATCACCTTGAATATGAAACAAGGCCCTGGCCCGCTTTCCGCCGAGCCTCCGGTCCGGGGCACCGCTTGTACCCCCTGTGCTTGCTGTCCGAGACCCCCTTCCTGGGACCGGCCCTCCTCCAGCGCGCCCGAGGAGCCACGGGATCCTGGACAGTGCCGCGGCCCTCCGCTCGCGTGAGCACCCTGGACGAGGAGCCTTCTCATCCCCCTCGGCCGGCCAGATAAAAGTGCATGCAGACACCGATCTGTGCGTTGGTCTGCACTATGACAGCTTGATAGCGTCCCTGACGTCATCGCTTCGCGGAGCCGCCAGCCCTCCTCTCGCTGCGCTCGAGGTGGCCGGCAGCTCCGCGGGCCCAATGGCCGGGGTCGGAAGTGGATGGGCGAGCGTTTGGAGGCTTTCAGCCAGCCGGTAAGGGCACGGCACCGCTGGCGGCGACTCGATCGTGGACTACTACCTGCACTTGTGCAGGGAAACTTTAATGCTGAACGGGGAATGGAGATCAGCGACAGTCAGAGGGCGAAGAGAAGAGGGGGTGTGTGCGTTGCGCCACTGATTAGAGACGACATGTTCGCTGCAGGGTGCTGCTTCGCTGCTTTAGCACTGCACTGCGATCGAGTCGAGCGAGACATTCACCTTCACGACTGAGACCAAGTGACGGACGACCCAATTGACTGCGATGCTGGTCCGTGTACTGCCGCTGCTGAGCCTGGTCTGCGCGGTGACCGCATTCCTGCCAGGGTCTGGGCCTGTGGACTATGCCGAGGGCGATAGCGTGCCTCTGATCACCAACAACCTGAAGAGCAGATGGCATTGGTGGGGAGACCGGCCCACCAGCTATTATTCAAAGGCCTATCATTTCTGTAAGCCGAAAGATGGTGTCCAGAAACAAGAGGCTACAATCGGCTCGCTTCTTTCTGGTGATAAGCTGTACAATACGCCCTTTGAATTGAACATGCTTCAGGATGTGCCCTGTGCTCGTCTCTGTGCCAGCCATTATTCAGCTAAGAACGTTCGGCTGTTGGAAATGAGCCTGCACAGATATGGATACTTCTGGAGCATTGACGATCTACCATTGGCCTTCGTGGACCCGGACGATACAAAAGAAAAGGACGGAAAAGATCCCAAAAGCGGGAACGATGACGACGACGATGACGATGAAGATGACGATGACGATGAAGATGAAGATGTCGGATTCTTTTTTGGCCGCCATGCAAACAGGAAATATTACAGTGGCAGCGGCATTCCGATGGGGAATTATGATTATGATGGGGACACCAATCGGTTCACTTGGAATAACCATTTCGACTTCACAATAGACTACCACGAATATTCGCCTAGAAAGTACAGAGTGGTCGGTGCCGACGTTATCCCTCGTTCTAAGAACTACACAGCGGAAAATGCTGATGCTTCCAAGTGCTTTGCAACTTCTCCGGTAGTACTAATGGAATACCGATTGGGAAGACCTCATGGTAGTGGGTTTTCTCCTTTAAATATCACCTATAGCTATTCTGTAAAGTGGGTCAAATCTGATGTCAAGTGGGCTTCACGCTGGGACCATTATCTTGATGTTTACGGTTCTGATATTCGCTGGGGTCCGCTATTTGGTGCACTTACAGCCTCTGCTATAGTGGCAATTGCCCTTTCTTGGATCGCTTTCTATTTCGTTCGAACTGAGATTAATAAAACTCATCAGGCGTCAATGAATCCGAATATCGACGCCACGACAGGCTTCAAGCATCTCAAGGACCCTGCTCTGAGTGCCCCTAAAAATACCTTGCTACTAAGTATTCTCGTAGGCAATGGGTCTCATTTTTTTTTCCTGGCTCTACTGACTATCATCTTTGCCGCTGTGGGCTTGTTGTCTCCTGAAAAGCGAGGTTCTATTGCCAGCATGGCAATCTATTCATACGCTTTCTCGTCCGTCATTGCTGGCTATGTGTCATCGTACTGTTTTCGATTCTTCAAAGGTGTGGACAATTTGCAAGACGATGAGGAAGAAACTATAATCAAGACTGATTTGACACATTGGTCCCTGATCTTTTTGTTGACGCCTCTTCTCGTTCCCGGTCTGGTATTTGCCTCCTTCCTGGCTCTGAATTTTATTGTTATTTTCCGAGGCTCTGCCGGAGCTGTGCCTTTTATTGTCGTCTTGAAATTGGCTGCTCTGTGGTTTTTCGTATCATTCCCACTGTCCTTGTTGGGCAGCTACATCGCTAAAAAGCGATCCTTTAATGATTACATCCAGCTCACCTCTAAACCTAGGTCAACTCCACCTGATATCCCAAAATTGCCTTACTATCTGAAACCGGTTAGACGAGTTCTGCTGGCAGGTTTACTGCCCTTTATTGCTGTCTCTGTTGAACTGTTTTTCATTTCCAACTCACTTTGGCTTAAACAGATTTATTTCATGTTCGGCTTTTTGCTGGCAACGTATATCTTATTGGTGGTAGGTTCCGTTATTATAACCATTGGAACAGTTTACTTAATGCTGCTAGCTGGAGACTATCGCTGGCAATGGTCCAGCTTTTTTCTGGCAGGAGCACCTGGAATATACGTTTTCCTAGGTTCATTGCTGACTCTTTTGTACCGATACTCCTATGGCGGCCTTACTGCCAGCATACTTTTTGCTAGTTACAGTTTCCTGGTTTCCTCTGCTATATTTCTCATTACCGGCAGTATTGGCTTCCTGTCTACATGGGCCTTTGTTCACTATATATACTCGTCTATTCGAGCGGACTAAGTACTAAGAAATAAATTGAATATTCTTCATAGCAAGTGCTTCTAGCTAAATAATTATAGGCATAATCGTCGTTTCTTCGTATCATTTGTTTATCTTGGTGTTATTGACCTTGGTCGCAAATCGCAGTGAACTCAGTGACTCGTTTACATGTGGTTCTAAAGGTGAAACATTAACAAACATCAGCGTTTTAGAGTTACCGCTCAGCGAGTACTGCAGTAGATAGGTTAACTTGGAGTTACGATATGGTATGTGCGATTTATCCTCATCCCCTAATGCGCAGATAACGTCTCCAAGATAGCTTAGACTCTTGTTGATTGCTTGTGTCTCTTTAAGCCTGATGCCAGTGGCTTGGGAATGTGCTAGCCTCTCTGAACCAGCAAGATCAATCAAGTTAAGAGTACCTTCGCATTTGTTGCCAGTCTTGAGGTTTTCACCTGTAATCCGAAGGATGAAAACGCTGTGGGATCGCGACGACCGCTCGTTTGCCGCTGTGGCCGCCACTGACCTGTTGCTTGCCGCCTGTCTCAGAACTGAGTATACCGTGGAAGGAGAATCCAGCTTCACACTTCTGATATTGGTAATCGAAGTCTTCTGCAACTTGGTATCATGACGAATTTCCAATTTACTGTCCTCTGACCCATCTAGTAAATCCCGCATGGTCTCGTTGTAAATCTCCAAAAACTCTCCTGTCACTTCGTACCTCCATCCTCTCTCTCTTAATGACTCTGCTGTCTCAAAGATCTTAGTCACCGCTTTGGGAATCATGCCATTATTCGATGACATGGTATATGTCTTACCGGACCCAGTCTGGCCATACGCAAAAATGCAAACGTTGTATCCATCTAGCGCGCTTTGCACCAATTCCGACACTTCTTCGAATACATCTTCATTCGTCGATGACGGCGGGAACACTTTGTCAAACGTAAACGGATGAACCTTAGTGGTCACCGATCCGACGGCCGATTCTGAAGCTGGACCAGCAACTAATAACTGTTGCCCTTCCAAGTCCTTATCTGGAAATGATATCTTCGCAGGCACTTGGTTCTCCTGCTCAGATATCAGAGGTGGTCGAACTCTGCAGAACACTCTAATGTTTCCTTTCAGCTCTTGGATTTGATTATGCAGTTTTCGGCGCACCATTTCTTCTTTCAGCAGCTTCTCCTTTGCTGCATCTCGCTCCGTCTCTGCTACATCTCGGCGTTCCTCTGCTAACCTTAACAGCATCTTCAATTCGTAGATAGTCGACTGTTGTGAATGTTCGAGAGTTCGATAATTATGTGAGTTGGTGAGTGCCTCTTCGAGCTGTGCCTTCATCAAGTCTATTTCACGAGTCTGACCAGCTAGTTGAATTGCGTTACTATCAAGTTTGTGTTGCTGTGATTGTATCTGTGATTGTAAATGCTGTCTTTCTTCGCTGTATGCTAGTTCGTTCTGATTAATTGTTCTCTGGAGGGATCCTACAAGTTCGGTATTTTCTTGCTTGAGGCGGCTAACGGTATCTTCAAGTGTTTTCGTGGCTGCAGCCCTGACGTGATTTAGCTCTCCGCGTTGGCTGTCCAGATCAAACATCAGCTGCTGATTCTGCTTTTCGTATTCATGCTTTAGTCTCTCTACCTCGTGAAGCATAGCCTGTTCTGCAGCGGCTTTCTCTAACTGTTTCTCGTTCTCTAGCTGCTGGCGAAGAGTCCGCATCTGTTCCTGAAACAGCGACTGCTGTTGAGCAAGCGATTCTTGACACCTCTGACGTTCCATCTCCGTTCTTTCCGATAATGCATGATTATATTCCTGCTGTAGTTCTAGTATCTTTGTATGATAGGAATCTTTCGTTGAATTCAATTCATTCTGAAGCTGGTTGATCGCGTGGTCCTTCTCTCGGCGTATGGCATCTTCTCGCTCAGTGGCTTTCTCATGGTAGTATTTCAGTTTATCCTCCAGTTTGTCTTTTTCAAATTTGATTTTTGCCTCATCAGTTCGTAATCGAGCAATTTCCGTTTGTAATTGGGTCTCGGACTTGTCTTGCCGTGGTTCTATTGATGGAATCGCTGATATGTGATTTTGAGGGGCCAACTCTTTAATGGACTTTCCTTGGATTGTGCCATTTCGCGACATCGATACTGTAGGGCGCCTGGCAGTGTGAAATTTTTGAGGAAGCTCATTCTGCCTTTCTTGTAGAATGGTTCTAGTACTTGTCGGAATAGCTATGGAACTCTTAAGCCCAGGCTTGAGTACTGTCGTCGGTCGTGGTAACCTGGTCCCTGATCCAGCCGACACCGTCTTTGGAGGGACATTTTCCAAAGACTGCAATTCCATTTCATCGGTATTCATTTGCACGCTACTGCAAGCTTCTGGAATGTCTATACCAGTCAACTCAACCGTCTGTTCGTGAAGCACATCCGATATACATTTGTTTGTTTACATATCTCAGTCGATCAGCAGTGAGCCAGCGCGGCTGTCGTGTCTAGATTGTTTTCTTCGCGTTTGCTACAGCAAGGTCGGCAGGTCATTACATCCAAACCTTGCAGAGAATATTTCGCATTGTTTGACAATTTTAATACCCTCTTAATACGGAACTATTTTCGAGAAATTATAATCCTGTCATATTACACCCATACACCCACGTTGCTTCATCCGTGTCGCGACATATGCAGGGTCTACTTTATGAAGACCCTAACCTGATCAGCGATCGTCCAAATTTTTATTTCATGCAGAACATATACGAAGTAGAGTTGTCTGTGAAATCATTTCGCAATCGTTATTTATTATATTTATTTATTCTGGATTCATCAAAATGGCCAAAGGACTGTCAGATGTTCCTAAGGGGAAGACCAAGGGGAGCCTCAAGATTCAATCGAAAAAGGATTTAAGCTCTTCAAAATTAAAAAGAAAGAGAGACGAAGAGGAATCTGAAGACGGCAGTGACGAAGAGAGCGAAGAAGACCTAAGCGAAGGCGGTATAGAAGAAGCCGATTCCGACAGTGATGAATTTAACGACGAATTCAGCGAAGTGGAAGATGAAAGCGAGCTGGAAGATGACGAGTATGAATCTGATTCTGAGAACGAAGCACCCTCGAAGACCAAATTAGAAGCTAAAATGGAGAAGGAACAACAGTCCTTCGCTAAGGCCATGTCTGCAATTCTTCAATCGAAAGTCAAGGCCCATGACAGAGAGAATCCCATTCTTGTGAGATCCAAAAAGACTGCTAAAGAGCTTGAGACTTCAAGGCTAGATGCCAAGGCACGCAGAGCACTGGCCGCAGAGAAGAAACAACTCCAAGATAAAGACAGAGTGCGCAATTTGTTGGAGGTGCGCTCAGAGGGGGGTGATTCAGAGCTGAAAACTGTGCAAGAAATTTTGGAACACGAGAAGAAGCTGCGAAAAATCGCCCAGCGGGGTGTTGTACGTTTGTTCAACGCCGTTCTTGCAGCTCAGACGGTGGTCAATACTGCTGCCAACTCTGGAGAAAAGATCCTTGGTTTAACAAAGAAAGAGGAACAGATGACGGAAATGTCAAAGGATACGTTTCTGGATCTTATCAGATCTGGTGGTAAAAAATAATGCATTAGTTTTCCTTATCAGCGTTCTTGTTTTTAAATTCTAGATAAATTTGGAAAGGAAACGGCTTGGTGTGGACTTGCATTTATTATTCCAATTATCCTCGTACACTATAAGTTGGTGTATGAACGCAGCTCGAATAGTTGGACCAAAGGACCAAATTTTACGCATCATTCTGACAGGCATATTCTCATCATTCATGAACCCCCTTGCATTATCAACATATACAATTAAATACAATCCTTCTATAATATAATATACTATGTACAAGGCCCGCCCGACACCCTCACTGGAAATCACGGGCCTGTAGATTCCGCGTCATCGCAGGCAGAGCAACTCGAACTCCGTCGAGATCTTTAGTCATTTTGATTTGACAGCCGAGTCTTGAGGTCTCGGTCAGTCCAAATGCAAGGTCAAGCATATCATTTTCATCATCATCTGGCTCCTCCATCTTATCATAATAGTCAGGATCAACAATAACATGGCATGTAGAGCATGCGCATGATCCACCACATGCGCCCTCCATGTCAAGGTTGTTGGCCTGGGCAATGTCAAGAAGATTATCACCTTCTGCAACTTCCAGTTGAATCTGCTCGCCCTCTTTGTTGATAAATGTGACATGGAGCTCTTCACCAGGATTGGGTTTATGTACATGGCCATGACGAGCAATGGCCGAAGTGTGTAAGAGTTTGGGCGAAAGACTATTGCCACCTGATGCAATGGGTCCAACAGGGCTCCTCAATCGACAAAACCACGATGATGACCCTGTGGATCGAATAGAAGCAGTCACTATGCTACTTCTAAGACCGCGCCCACCAGCCAGCTTGACTATTGATCTAAGACTCATCGCTGAAGACGTGGTGGAGAGTAGATCAATAAAAAATCGCTTCTACAAGGACCCGAGACCTGGATAGCAGATCTGATATGGACGCTTGCCGCTACTGTAGAACTCCAACAGCCTGCAAAAACTATCCAATAGAGACTTGTCTCTATCGGCGACTCTTCCTGGTTTGAACTCCGGCTAAGAGGCAAAGATGTCGGATCGAACTCCGGCACTAACTAGGCTGCATGTTGGTCAAAATTTCAGTGCACGGCTTCCCAGATGCCTCTAACATGAACCCCAGCTGATGGCTGCGGAACAGATGGGCCATGCTTTTTATCTTCCCCGGGAGTTGAAGAGCTAACGGCTTGCGAAGCGTGCCCCAATTGGGTCTGGGTCATAGGCCCAGCTGCCGGAGGCGCCAGTATCCGATGGTAATAAATGTCAAGTATAATTCAGTATATCGGGCAATCGCTATATTCTATAGAACAATTAGAGGGAGTGCTGGCGAAGCTACCGCGCTGGCAACGACTACGGCAGTAGAAATCACTGCATCTGCTCTGGAAACCGAAGTCACCGATGGAATAGCCGATGCAACTTTGGTCGATGTCGCTTTGGCCGAATTGATCAGTGTATCGTCTACTGTGGATGGACTTGAAATGGTTGTCCGAGGCTTTCTACTGGGTTTCGCCCTTGGAAGTGCCTTCTTTCTCTGGAGAATTTGAGTCGCTCGCTTGTATAACTTGACGAAAGCCAAGTTAATTTTGCTTCGCTTTGACGAGAGCAAATGGTCCACCGAAGGAGAGTTACGACGAGATCCAAAAACGACAGAAGACTTCTTGTTCACAGGAGAGCAGTTCTTCTTGTCTCTGTGGCCGAATATCCTCTGGTGTCCATTGTATAGCATTGACTTGGTGGAGGCAATAGTCCTGGTGGCAAATTGCATTGGATCTTTTATCTGTCTGCCGTTTTTATTTGCATCTTCTTCCTTGGGGTACTTTTTCTTGAGACCTTCTTTCTCTTTGTCAAGCTCTTTTCTCTCACTCTGATCTGACTCTTCTTTTGCTTCCTTGAGTTTTTCGTCAAGCTCCAGGCAGCAAGTCTCATTGTTCTCCCGTGTATATGGTGCTGTCGACGCCGTCCTTCTCTTCGCCCAAAGCATTCTCCATTGGTGGCCCATCTTCCGCTTACTGGGAAGTTTTTCAGCTGTCTCACATGTGTTTTTGATATCTTCTTGTGGGCAGTTACTGAAGCTGCCACATTCAGCCTTTTCATGAGCGCTCGCTTCTGATGCCTCCACTTCTTCCCCTTCTTTCCCTCGTTCAGCTGGCTCTTTGATTGTGAGCTCCTCCCTACTCAAGGATTCTGGGCTGGTGTTATGTTCATCCATTTTCTTTGTTACAAAGCTGAAGGGAGAGCGATCCATTCCTGGAGACCGCGAGTCAAGATTATCTGCTTCCACAAGTACTGCTCTCTGATCAGTGAGGTTTCCAAGACGACCTATAGGCCGTTCGAAAGGAGTCATTGTGGAATCAGAGATGTCCTGCTTGTATCTGTTCTCCTTGAGCTTTTTCCCTTCCTCTGTAACTTTGGGCGATTCAACCGGAGAGCTCAGAGCGCTGACTTGTCTGCCGTTTGATTCATTGGAGGAGGAAGAATCGGCTTCAATTACACATCCCGGCTCTGTCGATGACTGAGATACAACGGAGTTCTCCGCATCCAACATAGATTTAACGGGAGCTGACTCTGCTCTTGCATGTTTACGGTGGTAAGAAGTGGCAGCACCATTGGCGTTGGTGGACAGTCTCCAGTTTTTAGACTCTTCATTCATTGCTGATGTGCAATCCTTAAAAAGTATATATTCTCGGACCATACCTGTTAGTGGTATTGTTCCATCGACACCTAGTCAACGAGAGGAGGCTGTGTAACAGGACTATTATGGGAACGGGGGTAGTTTTTATATAGCCAATCTGAACATGATATAGATCTCTGCTGCTGAGCCCATAATATGTGGAAATGACTAACATAAACGAGTTTATTCATCTAGTTAAGAAAAACAAGAATAATAGCAACAAAAATCATCAAGGCGCAAAATCATCATATGTAGTGCATATGCAGGGAAGTCATAAACATGATAGCTTTCATGTTTCACAGTGAACAGATCAAAGACCATAGTAGGAACCCGTAGCGAGTTATTATAGCACATTCATTCTACTGCTTACTCCATTAGAAGTATTGGCATATCCTTTCATCCTGATTTGTCGCTCTTCTTCTGACTCAGGAGGGATCGCAAAAAGTTTCTTGACTTTGGAGAATTTTCCTTTATGGTTAGGTTTACATGTCAATGTATCTCCAGTCATGACAGACGAGACCTCCAGGGACTCTTCTTTGTCTTTGTAGTCGTTCGATGAGTTGCTCATAGTTAAGAATTCTGTTTGTATGTGATGTAGTGGATTTTGATAATTGCAATCGAACCGCACCGACTAGAGGACTATTTATATTTCTCTAGCTATAGCTCTGTGCTAAGTCTAATTCACTTTAGCAGATGGGGGTTAGAGTTTAAACCCTCTAGCTTGCAGCGTTGGGCACTTTGAATTTCTTTTTATGCAGATTTTTCTGGAGATACGTATCGGAAAATGTGGCGAAGCAGTTGAAAACAATCAATGTTCGAAAATATTCGCAGGAAGCATACGTCTCTAATCGTATGGGGCTATCCTAGAATTGTACCTTCGGTGAGCACAAGAAAATACTTTTTTTGATGTTTAGCAGGCCCTGGAATCTATAATAACTCGCTTGAAGAAGAATCGGAATCCGACCATGCATGCATAAAACATATATCATACCTGCATAATGCGGGACGATTGCATGGTGAGTAATAACAGCAGATGCCCTTGTCTCAGTCTGAAAAACTGTGGCGATGGTGGCAATTGGGCTTTGCTTTGGGTATTCAGTTTTAGGCACAAGTTGGAATGTGTGCATACTGTAGTACAGTGGCAATGTATGGTACTGACTCCCCTTTGCAGTCAGGCTCCCGGATCGACTCCGTTTACTCCGAGTTCCAGTATCCCGAGTTGAGACCCACGGGAACATTCTGCTGACTGTACTCAGTACCGGAACAAGCCTCCGGGCGCCAAGAGCTGACATTGCTTTCTATATTTATATTGGTTCTATGTGCTACATTCTTATTACCCGATCTACGCCTTCGGTCATCTCCTCTTGATGGGTTATGATAATTATGGTCATATCTCTAACCGTCTGATGATAGCTGATCATCCTTTTGATAATGTCAATAGATTCGCCATCCAGAGCAGAAGTACACTCGTCGAGAATGAGTATCTTGGGGTTCCTGAGCAAGGCCCTAGCAATCCCCAGTCTCTGAAGCTGTCCTCCGGATAACAACGATCCAGATCTGGTCGAACTCCCGATCTTGGTTTGGTAACCATCAGCTAAGTTCATGATGAAATCATCAAGCCCCGATTCTCTACAGGCTTGTCTCATCAAATCTATTCGCTGTCTTGGAAGGGTGTTCTCATCCTTCATACCATACCGCAGATTCTCAGCTATTGTGCCTTCAAAGAATGATAAAGGCATCTGGCTTACAACTGCTATTCGTTTTCTTAGCGATTTGGTGCTGGAGTCCTTGATGTTCATTCCATCTATATAGATGGTTCCCTGCTGCGGTATATAGAGTTTACCAATCAAGCCAGCCAATGTAGATTTTCCGCAGCCTGAGGGACCGGTGATCGCAACTACTTCATTTGAATCAATGCTCAGGCTGAAGTTGGTTAAAACTGCCTTGGTGCCGTCGCTCTCTAAATCCTTTTCATCTGTCAGCACTGCGGACGCATAGCTGAAGTGAACATTTTCAAGTTTCACCTGTCCTTTGTGGATTTCATGATGCGGCTTGGACCTTTCACCAGAGTTCGACCGCTTAATCAACTCAAGGAGATCCCGACAGGTCTCAAATCCGTTACTAAGTATCGGTATGGTTCCAACTGTTTGCTCAAGCGTTACCAGAGAAAATATCAGCAGGGTGAATACCATCATTGCTTGCTGCACCGTATATTCTCCGTCGGATATTAGTCTCATGCCATAGTAGAGAATGACACCTTGGGTAACGTACATGAAGATTTGGTTCACCCCGAATCCAAGTCCAATGAAAACAGCCCTTCTAAAGGCAATTCCATTCAAGTTCGACTCCCTCTTCTCAGCCTCATGCTTGAAATAGTTCTCCAACGAAAGTAGTTTGACTGACTTTATTCCAGCTACTACCTCGTCGATTAGCCCAATAACTGAATTCGTCTCGGATTTGTATAGTGACTCCCATTTGTTAACAACACTTTTGTACCAAGCTGATGAAAGATAAAAGCATGGAACAAATGACAAACCTACGAGACTAAGCTGCCAACCAGATATCAATGACCAAGTTATGGCAAATAACCCAATCACAATGCAACTAATGACGCTACTTATGAAGCGAGAGATTATTAATCTCACTGATTCAGAATCGTTCATTAATAATGATGTTAAGGAAGATGCCGTTTCAGTACTGAATTCCAAAAGCTCTTTGTCGAGTATATTCCGTAATGACTTAGTCCGCGCATGTCGAAGCCATCTCTCGGAGGAGATGTCGAGTGCCATCTTTCCATAAGTAGTAAGACCATCTGCTATAGCAATCGCTATGACAATCAGCGTCCATTTAGTAAGAGTGTTCCACGAAGTTGAAACCTGACTTTGTGCTATAATACCGTTGAGAAGATTAGAAAATGCAAACGAGAAGAGAGGATTGGTAATGGCATTTAAGACTGCTGATAATATGCCTGTCACAAATATAGCCTTGCTAGGTAAGCTTTTGACTAACATTATGAGTAATCTTATCGTCGGAATTCTCTTCTTGTTAGCCCATTCTTCCATTTTTCTCTCGATATATTCGTTGTCAGTAACCAGATTTTCGAACGGGGCCATTATGGACTTCCTCTTTTCTCTAGAATTAAGCTCACTTATTGACAATCGATAGTCGGCTCTTGTTGAGAATCGACTGTTGACGAGCGAGGCCGCTGGTTGCAGCACCTTGGATGCCATATTCGACGATGTAGACAAATCCGCAAGAAGCTTGAATTTCGAAGAAACCCGGTCAAGATCTCTTCTATAGCCATTTTCAACTATCTTACCGGCTTCCATGATACAAAGATAGTCGTCAGGATTTATCTGTGTGATCTCGTGTGTAATTATGATGGTTGTCTTGCCAGCACGAAACTTTCTGATTTCTTTCAGGCATTGCTCCCTCATTCCAGGATCCAACGCACTGAATGACTCATCGAATATCATTACTGGAGAGTTTCTCAACCTCGCCCTTGCTAGTGAAATTCTCTGTTTCTGGCCACCACTCAGTTTGTTCCCCTGAAGGCCAACGTTTGTCTTCCAGCCCTGAGACAAGTCTTTGACGAAGTCAGATACTAAAAACTGATTGCATGCCTCTCTGATATTCGATATGTCTGCTGCTCTATTACCGGCCATTCTCATATTCTCATCAATATCTACGTCGAACAAGATGCTTTGCTGTTCAACAACAAATATATTGTCAGATAGCCAACGGGGACTTATAGTGTCAAATGCTAGTTCATCTACAAATATAGCCCCAGAGGCTATATCGTATTGCTTCAGCAGGATATGACCCAACGTTGATTTGCCACTGCCCGACCTGCCAACAATAAATGATAGTTGGCCTGCTTTTATTTTCAAATTGAAATCATTGAGAATCATTTCACTCCTTGTGGGATATTTAAAGTTGACCTGTTTGTTAGAACCTCTTCTAATATTTTGAGATTGAGGGACACTTACTTTGCTAAATATGATATCCCCAGAGGCTGGTGAAGGGTAGAGCCCGATTTTACGTTTGAATCGATGAACGGCATCGATTCCTGGGTCGATAGATTCCAGCAATTTTGCTGCAGCAACGTTTCCTTTCTGAAGAAACATGAATTGTGATGTCAGTCCCCTTAAACTTTGGGCGACGGAAAGACAACACCAAAAGACTATAATCACTGTTCCTGAGTCTATCTGTCCTGTCTTGATAAGCTTATTGCCATAGTAAAAGGACTGGGCAAACATTACGAGGGCAATTGTTTTGACAAGGCTTTCCTGAATGTTGAGGAAGTTGTACATCTTTATTGAGGCAGCATTCGCCAAGTCTAGATGGGCTATGAACTTCTGCATCTCGGCTTTTTCCTTTTGGAACAGCTTGACTGTAGTTATGGAAGATATAGCCCAGTGCATACTGTCTGATGCTGAGCTGATTGCAGCTTTCGACCGCAATAACTGAGTTCTAACCGGAATACTGGTACATATTCCTACTAATAGTACGACTGGTAGACCTGCCAAAGAGACTAATGTTAAGGACCAAGAGTGGTAGAAAGAGAAACATAACGAGGCAGTCGCAGTGGTTGCACCTAGAATAACAAATGGTAAGGCAACTGATACTCCAATTCTGAGCTCTTCTATATTTCTATGACAAGAGGCCAACTCTCCCATTATCTGGGTGCTTTTGTCAAACCATGCCAAATCATGATATATGACCGATGTAAAGAGCATCTTGCGTGCTCGGTATACTTGTCTGTCCCCGAACATGCTCCACAGCGTAATCATAGCCCAGGTAAGGATGACCATAGCAAGCCCAAGTGAAAAAATACCTGCAACGGAGCTAACAACTTGACTCATAAATGAGGACCTGGTCACTGAACTAGCTGAATACAGTGACAGCGAATTGAAAATGTCGCCTAACATAATTGTGAGAGCAGGAGTGGTCAATGCGCTAGCGACAGTAACAAACAGAGCTGGGATAATTATCACCAAGTCGTTTGTTCTGAAAAATTTGAAGTAATTAATTTGGCCTGGGCTCGTAGCCGGCTGGTTGAGGAGAATAGGTTGCCCATATCTGGGAAGCTCGTGTCCCTGTTTCATTCTCGGCATCTTGCTGCAAATTTTGGCCACACCAAAATCTGATAACTAGTTATTGTTCAGTTATCAAGATAAAACAGGATTAAAAGTCAAGAGAGAGAATTCAAGGGACTTTATGCCTTGCGAAGTGGATATTTCAGTTCCTATTATACGTTGATTTAGGTAATATTCGTGTAGATCTCTGCAAGATAGCATGTTATCCTTTAACCGCTGTTGGAACGCCTGTGCAGCCCACGTTTACATGTGGAAGCAGTTTCGCAGTTTCAGCAGAGTCCCATTCATATTGTGACGGATCCATATATATACCGGCCAAGAGAGAAGCATGGTGAAAGATTTGGTAGCAGAACATCCCTCCTCGCTAATGTCATTCTGGCAATGCCATTAGGCACGAAAGACTTCTCAGAAGACAGTTCAAATTCTGGTGATATCCGTAATTGAAGCAACTGTTGATTCATTATAGCAGATAATGGGCAATACAGCATGCCACTGGATAGCACACAGCATGCCACTGGATAGCTGTTGGAACTATCGCGACACGGCGGAATTCCCCAACATGAGCTGAAAAGTGCTCGAGCCTCACGGCTGCATGACCACTGCCATATGTAGCATGTGAAAGCTATGGCAAGTATATAGGGGCGTGACATTTCGGGAACACCTGGAGGATTTCCATCTTATCGAATCAACTACTGGATCAAAATAAAAAGCTTATAATGGCAGATATTACACAGCTTTTGTCTGAGGTGGATTATACCAGGGCCTCTTTTCAATGTCAGTTTGAGATTCATGACCATGATTCTGTTGTCGGTTACTAACCCCATGTTCTAGTCTCTCTGGCCACTATTGCTTTTAACCCAATATTCTGGAACATTGCCGCCAGAGCTGGTACGTGAGGTCCGAGAATTTTGATCAGATTTCAGTTAATGCTAACTCAAGTATAGAATACAACACCCATATTCTCACTAAAATCGCATTCGGCAACAGAAAACTAGGCTGTTATCTATTGGCCGTTACCATCTTTTCACTTGGTATCTTTAGAGACCATATATATCAGCAGGCTCTCCACGAACAGCCAATTAATGCGTTTTTAGACCAGCCGGTGTTCAAGGCACTGGGAGCCACCTCGTTCGCAATTGGCAGCATCCTTGTAGTGAGTTCCATGTGGGCTTTGGGTGTCACTGGTACTTACCTCGGAGACTACTTTGGAATTCTGATGGACGAGAGAGTTACAGGATTCCCATTCAATGTTACTGATAACCCGATGTACTATGGAAGCTTCTTGTCTTTCCTTGGGTCCGGGCTCTGGTTTGCCAGACCAGCTGGAATCGCTATTTCCTTCTTCGTGTTGGTCATGTATCTGATTGCATTGCGTTTTGAGGAACCATTTACTGCTGAAATCTACGCAAAGAGAGAGAGAGAAAGAGCCAAGAAAAGTAAATAAACATAATAGATTGATCTGAGTGTAAGATTTTGAATGAGGCTCTTTAGACCAATGAGGTAGCGCAACGATTGGTAGCAGTCGTATATAGGCAAGCATATTGATCATATATTTTTATCTAGATATACTATTTCGTAAGTCATTATCATTAACATAATATGATTAGAGCGCTCAAGGAAATGTCACCATCCAAATCTCTCTGCATAGTAGTGCACGTTCGTTATTCCTTGGCCCCTTAACTTTGCAACAGCGTTTCGCACCTCTCTAAGAAGTGGGTCCGGGCCACACGCTGCCACCCAACAACGGTCCTCTGGACTTGATTCAGAGTCCGCTCTATGAATATACCCCACGATAAGCTGGTAAATATCAGGGCGACCTTTTTCTCTCGTGGCCCAAATGTCCATCTTTGTTTCGTCAACCACGGTTTCCCCTCTCTCGTTCAGCCATTCAGAAAACGATCTATGTGGTAGTACCCAGAGGAAACTAATGTCGAATTTTCCGAAACCGTCAGCACTGCTTCGCTGGCTATCTAGTAAACTGTTGGCAAGATGAAACTCTTGGTATAATGGGTAAGTAAATGCTACGCCAGCCCCTCCGGCGATAAGAATGAGTTTTGTATGATCTCTAGGGCGCAGAGAGCTGCTGGGCATTTCTGGAGGGTGAACTCCGTATGGTCCATGAAGAACACACCATTTTTGCAATGATTCACTCTCGAGTAAATCGTTCTTGGCCTCGGCTAATTCTAACAACCGACGGGAAAACCCATTGCGAGCGCGAATAATTAAACGTAAATTGTTTGAGCATTTCCTTGTAGATGCAATTGTGTAGGGATGAGACTCGAAGGTACCACATCCGATGACAGTGATGTAAATATGCTGACCAGTGGTCCAAGCAAAAGGGCGACCAAAATATCCTCTAATACTGTTCTCTGGTCCAGGTGCAAACGGAATATCCATTATAACAGTCTCACCACTCGCTGGACGAACAGTACATTTCACTACTCGATAGTCTGATAGCAGTCTAGTTAGCCGATCATATAATACAGACACTCCTGCTGCTAGAGCATAGGGACGTGCTGTGGGGAAATGCAAATAGATAGCTGGAATGGAGATTAGAAAGCCAATGATGTGCACGATATAGAAAAGTTCATAAAAAGATTCGCGAACCTTCAAACTCGAGGTAAGGCCAATCGATACAAATGCGACACCAGCAATGATGCCGGCTATTGACCACAAATGTGTACATAGATAATCAAATCTGAAATAGATCACAAAAATGGCGATATGAGGAACTACCAAAAAGAAGCAGATGGCACCACACAGCCTATGAAAGACATTAACCTGTTCATAAGACCATCCTGTCAGAAAGGATAAAGGACTGTGTTTGGCTCCAAGGATGTACAATAACGGGACGTTGATGGTACAGAGTAGCCCTAGCCTGAATCCCAGTACAATCCAATATTTGAACCGATATAAGGCGAAAAATAATGTTGTCAGTTCATAAATAATAAGTGCAATGGTTACCCCAACGTTTTCCACGCCTTTCCCATTCGGCTGAAACATTAGAAATCCTACTATCTTGCTGTAGGCTCTCGAGATAATCGACTGGTTTCTACGGCTCATACCAGAGTACCCAGACGCCACTGAACTCCTAGAACCCAAAGGATCTGCTGATGGCACCAGTGGCGTGGACTCTGTAGGCAGCAAGCCGTCTTCTCGATTATGAGTAGGTAGTCTGGTACTATCGCGCGTATTACGAATATGCCATGAGAGCTTAGTAGCCCAATGAACCGCAACTACTATCAGGAATATAGCCAACAGGATATACTCATAGTACACCAGCAGGTCCCGACCCTTGTATATCTCGGCTATCAGATCCTCTCTAAGAGGGCCCTCGAAGGGAGAGTCGTATCTAAAGGGACTTTCGTCGGAAGGTGCCGTGTGCTCCTGCTGGCTCATGAATACCGACGTGAACGACCTCGAGCCAGCCGACATCTCTTTGTATTCAGACGTTTACCAGACACTCACGACCATGTGCTCGCTCTAGAAATGTTCATGAAATAGAATTCCGATACATGATACACGTGGAGTTGCGTAGTCATGAAGCAAGACGCCAGATACCAGGGAGTGACGTTAGCTGTTTCGGGTATTATCGAAAAAATCTTATCAGATCTCACTCCGTCAGGCAGTGATCGCCGGTGCAACATACTGGTCACCGCAGAGACTAACTTTAACAGGGAATGAACGCGGCGGATTCAGCAAGCACCGTGGATCCACGGCCCGACTTCGGGATAGACGCCAAGGTGCTGGATTCCGCGAGCTAATAAGTCTATTCTGGTCATTGATGCTCTGCAGCTTCTCAGACACATGGTCTTGTCCGGGCCGCGTCTGCTCCGGCGCTGGCTCCGACGCTGCCCGAGACCCCGCTGCCCCTGCTCTACAGGAAGCTAATCCTGGAATATACCCTCTCTCGGGGTGATCTAGAGATAGGGGACAGTGACACCTGAGCAAGCTGACTTCTGGAGGCCCAGTTTCAGGGGTAGCATTTCAAAGATAAGCTCGTATGCGCGGGGTCGGCTACAGCTGTCACGACGTAGCTTCTCCACGACCTAAATTCCAGATTCAGCTAATATACCAACAGATTCTAACTGGTCGGCGTACGAATGTCTGTGAGCTTGGATCTATTACCAGGCGGAAATGACGGGAGAGATGGCGCGAATCCGGATAATGCCATTTCTCAAATGATCACGAACATTTTGTCCAGCTCCTACAATGACCCATCGCTGCGGCAGGCATTGTCGGTTCTGGACAGTAAAATGGAAGAGAACACGGCCGAGAGCCGCCGCCACTTGAGGTCTGATATTGAGACTTCGATATTGAAGTCTGGTAGCACTGTCTTGAAAGATTACACGAAGCTGCATCAGAAATTAAGTAGTCTGGGTGAATCTATCCAGGAGCTTAACAATCAGTACGCTCGTATGGAACAGCTGGTCATCCAGGCCACGAAGGATACTTTTCAGATACAGAAACAGGCTGAAGAGCTTCGCAAAAGCGATGAGACTATTTCCGTCAAGAAACGTCTGCTGGATGCCTATGAAAGCAACTTTGTCTTAACTGACCAAGAGCTTGAGACTCTCAACAACGGTTTGGTTGGTAGCGACAGCGACAACGTGGAGCAATTCTTTCAGGTCTTGCAAAAAGTCAACCATATCTATAGAGACTGTCAAGTTCTTCTGTCTGCAGACGATACTTCGCAGACAGGAATGGAAATAATGGGCCAAATGTCGACTTACTTGGACAGAGGTTATGACAGGATTCTCATTGCAGTAGAAAGCGAGTTTAAAAAGATGGTGTCTGGTCAGTATTTACAGATCAGCAAATCTCTCAGGCGTTATTTGACAATTCTTTCTGAAGAAAGACACAATATTTTTGACAGTGCTTTGAACGGTCTTATAGATACGCGACAAAAGAACCTCACTAATGATTTTATCAGAGCACTGACAGTCGAAACAACGGTATCGAAACCTATTGACTTTTTTGCATATGATATTCTCCGCTACGTAGGAGATATCATGGCATGGGTCCATTCGGCAATTGTCGGGGAACAAGAAATACTCGAAACACTTTTGTTAGACGATAAAGAGATGATTCAAGCAAAAATTGACAAAGCGACGTCGTCACTAGTCAAGCCACTGAGACTAAGAATCGAACAAGTCATTTCTACTGAAGACAATCTTGTCAATATTTACAAAGTAGGCAATGTTTTGAATTTCTACTACTCGATATTTCTAAAGACTTTTGGAAACGACTCTTCTGCGATAATGACCGCCATCTCACGCTTGGAAGAGGCGTGCGCTCGACAATTTAACCAGTGTCTTCAAAACAAGATTGCCTCGCAAAAGGACAACTTGGCAGCAATTACCAAAAGCGCCTCCTATTCATTACGTGATCTACAGCCTCCTGAGTTTTTCAGTTATGCTCTCTCTGACGCCAAAGCTATTCTATCTTCATATGAGGCCAGCATCAATTTTACATCGCCTCCTTCAAACCAATTTAAACAGACACTGCATGATCTTATTGAACCGTATCTCGAGCTATGTAACCGCGTGTCTGAAAATCTTGCATCCATCGAATCGGAGATATTTCTCATCAACTGCTTCGATGCCACCAAATCCACTTTATCATTATTCCCATTTGTACAATACAAAATCGACCAAATGGATTCGCGTACTAACGAGCTGGCTGAGGTACTCGAGGATTGTCAATATTATAAATTCCTGTCGTCATCAGGAGTCAACTCAATTCTAAATGCCGACAAGTCTTTGAACAGAGAGAAGATGACTGACAATGCACCGCTTATTCAAGAACTGGCTGCTTCCCTCGATAACTTCTTGCCAGCGGCCAATATGGAATCTAGCGTGTTACTCCACCGCCTGTCACTGCCTCGCCTGTCTTCGTCGATCACCCTTCGAGCCTCCCAAAGGTTTGTCGAATTATTCGTTCTCATTAAAAAGGAGCTTGATAACATATATGGGCCAGATTTGGCTGCAACTCTATTACCAAGATCCGTTCCCGAAGTCAAAACTCTGTTAGCCTTGGAATAGCCAGTCAGAGTTCCTTATACATATATCGATCTCATAGCAATCTACGGTACCGTTTCTGAGAGCTCCCTTACGCGTATGGGGCACTGTCCCATATCCCATAGTTCTTAATCTGCGATTGTTTACAATTTTCCTCAATTATCAGGTCGCAGTCGGGCGGAAATGCAGGGCATCAGTAGGGTCCAGACAATACGGCTGCACCACTGCACTCCACAAGCCATACTTAGTAATGTCATGCTCGAGATTCGGGCATGATTAACGAACATAGAGACTTGAGGACCGATCTCACCGAAGTCATAGAGTTTTGTTTTTAGAGGGAAGTATTTGTATCAGAATTAATTCTGTTGAAAAGACTATCTCTCAAGGCATATACAGGAGACGTCATAGACAACGGCATATACAGGAGACGTCATAGACAATGGGCAAGCCTAGGGTAAGAGGGAAGCGCGGTAAACTGAGCGGAGAGCAGCGATGTGGTTTAAGTACTTACATACATTTTTGTAGCTGATAATTATCGTTCGTCATGGCGAGTCGGAAGCGAATCAAGACAAATCTGTGAATAGAGTGGTTGCAAATCATAAGGTAGCTTTGACAGAAAGAGGTCACCAGCAAGCTAAGATAGCAGGTGAAAAGTTAGCATCTTGCGTTCGTAAGAATGAGAGAGTGGCTTTGTTCACATCCCCATATAAACGAGCTAGACAGACCACGGAAGGTATCTCTTCTGTTCTCAAGGAAAACGGAATCGATTTTGAAGTGCATGAAGAACCTCGCATGAGAGAACAAGATTTTGGCAATTTCCAGGGCGATTCAGAAGAGATGCAGAGGATCTGGACTGCCCGCGCTAGATATGGCCATTTCTTCTTTCGTATTCCCAATGGCGAATCTGCAGCAGACGTGTACGATAGATGTGCGGGATTCAATGAAACTCTCTTTCGACAATTCAACCAGCCTCACTTTCCTGAGGTTCTGGTGCTAGTTTCTCACGGCATTTGGGCTCGTGTGTTTCTCATGAAATGGTATGGATGGTCGTATGAGAAATTCGAGTCACTTCGCAATGTTCGTCACTGTCAGTTTTTACAGATGGATCTATGTCCGATTGAGAAGAGGTACAACCTGATGACTCGTCTACGGACGTGGAATGATAGCGATGAAGAAGATATTCGTGAAACCAGTGATGGTGGTGAAATAGAGGAGCTCGAGCTGGCTTCCAATAACAGTATTTCTCTTCATGATATCAAGCAGATTGCCGCGAAAGAGAAACAAATAATGGAAGAATATAAAGCAGCTCGGGTAGACTCTCCAGGACCCTCATATCACCATGAAGAACAGGACAAGAGGATCCACTAAGGCATCGACAGTTTTTGGGACAGCTTCATAGAATGGTAATACCAGGAGGCATGGACTGTATGTTTGAAGGGAAGTTTGAAATACAGTTTTAATTAATAATAAATAAAATACAAAAAGTGCCTTTGAGTATGTTTTTCTTTCACTTGCAGCACGTGGTCTTCTCCGAGCTGCTCAAGTAACAATGCGCTGGGGAACTTTTCCTCGACCATATCCATCTTTCGAATAATAGTCCATAGGATATGCCTTGTCCCAGGGCTGGTCCTTCTCGAGGCTAACCATGGCTTCGTATGGAGTCAGCAGTGGGCGTGGAAAGGCATATCCCCAGTCAATTGATAGTCTTGGGCAAGCCACTTGGACCCAACAGTCAATATCTTCAAACTGGGCAAGTTTTCCTGGGAAGATTTCTGACAGTAGGACCAGAACAGTTTCGACGTGTTTCTCTTTGAAACCTTTCTCAATCAGATCCAGTGTCCCCATATTGCCCTGGCGACCAAGTGCACCAAGGATTATTCCCACCTTCTTTGCATTTTTAGCTTCCTTGATAGCGGCCCGTCTGACGGCATGCATTTCTTCATGGTCAAAAGTCTCGATCGTGAACTCGCGATTATAGGGATCGTATTTGTAGGCTGGCAGTTCAGGATTATGGATCATGGCGCTCTCTAGGTGGAATCTGCCATCCCCAATATATACAATGGCGTCAAAATCTTTCGAGGAAAGTCGAGCAGAAGTACAACCCAAAACTTCGCCTTTGGACAATGGCATAGCCTGGGGTGTAGAGGAAACAATTCCATGCTGGGCCAACAGATCATCGTGAATGGCATGCAGTGTGGGATTGAACTGGATGGTTCCGACTAGAGCCAGTCGGCTCGACTGGGAGAAATTTTTCCCCAAAGTGGCTATAAGATGGGTTTTATCGATATCAATAGTGACAAACACATATAGTACCTTGATTCGCGTCACATCCACGGGCACTAAACATGAGTGGGCATAGTGTACTAGGAAGTCGCAATCCAATGACAGAGCAGTAAAGTCATCGATACAGCAGGCACCATAAGTAACATCTCCCATGATAACAGTTTCCACCCCGCAAAACTGTTCAAGAATGTCTGAAATAATGCACGAGTAGATCAACAATCCTTCTGGAAGCTGTAAAGCTACTCTTTTCGCATTGGATTTTCTAATATGCCAAATTGTTTTGTGGATTTCAAAATTGTAGTTTTTCGGGAGAATCTGGATGGCTTGATTAAGCTCTTCATCATTAAGAATGTCATCTGGGATTCTGTTCAATGTCCGCACAGCAGCAGGTCTTTTAGACTGGGTGAGTGATCCTGCTCCAATATCCTCGATATTGCTGCCGCCATTCGTCTCTGCCGCGGTAGTGCCCTTTTTTCGGCCAACGAACTTCCTCCTGGGAGCAGATGGAGCACTTTCTTCACCGTTTACGCTCATTAATGGTAGTAGTTGGTCAAGCTGACAAAACAAAATCAGGGCCCGTGCATAAAATTTGAGACGACGATAAGGGTCACCCTAACCTCTATCAATACTAGCTAGAGTATGTATAGACAATGATTGCTCTTCATTTCTGAGTGTTTTTCTGAGTTCTTTGTATCTGCTGAGGCAAGGTACCCACTAATCAGCTGAGTTGTTGAATACCAGTGGCGAAACGGAAGGAATTCCGCTATGAACACCTTTCGTTACTGATGCAGATACAGCCGTGAATGCGAAGATCTGCCTGATTTATTTTGTCTGAATGGCAGGCAGACTGATTCACTACTGGACGAGAGCAGTTCGAAATGATCACTCCCCAATTCTCTGTTGATCAAGATGAGGAGTTTGTGTACGTCAAAATCAAGGCTCCGTATATCAAAGCTCAGAACATCGAATTCGTAGTAGACGAAAATGTTTTCATCTTTTCTCTGCACCCTTACTATTTGAGACTGAGATTTCCTGGTAAACTTGTTGACGACGATGATAGATCAAGCGCCGATTATGATTTAGCAACTTCAATGATATCAGTCAAATTACCTAAAGAATTGAAAGGAGAACATTTTGAAGATCTGGATATGATAACAAAGCTGTTGGCAAGGAAGAATGAAGACAATAGCCAGGCTAAGAAACCACTGATTGTAGAGATGGATCAAGATCATGGAGGGATCGGGGACGAAATCCAGGAAAATGATAAGGACGAAAATAGGGCATCCGCTGATGGAGATTTGGATAACAAAAATAAGAATACTCAATTAAGCTCGTTGGGTGAAGAGTTTGATTGGGAAATTGAGCAGGAGGCCCCAGCGCCTCTGGGAGATTCACAAGGTCCAGAAGCTGCCTTGGTGACTAAATACGGCTTCGATAACGGGTATTCTGGACTAGTGTCTATATCAGTTATGAATGGAAATGATATAAATGAACTATCCGATCCCGATAAACAATCTTCCCAGGAGAGAGCTAGTGAACGAATCGAACTAGAGAATGATAAATTCGATCCTGACTACTATCTCTCGGATTTGTTTGATAACCCAATGGTCTCTGAACTCGTTAATTGGAAGGAGCAGAATGTAGACGATTCTCTAACAATCCAGGAAACAGACCGGCTAGTTCGTCTGTCGAACAAAACTTATTTATTAGATTCTCCGAAACAGGTTTATATTGGACTAGTTTCGTTACTGTTTGGATCATGTTATGACAAGCGGATTAATATGGGAGATAGCAACGTCGAGTCAGCCTGGACGGTAGGAAAGCTTTCACCGATTATCAGCTGTCTCGATTCAAATTTTACGACGGTGAAGGCTGTTATGGTTGCTTGTACGAGGCGTTCTCTAAGTTATCCTCTCTATAGATCATGGGAGCTTGCTCTGGCTGTATGGAATGACGTATATCAGGTTCTAAAGCGTGGTAAGCGGGCAGTGTTGAAGGAATTGAGCCGATTGCTATTGATGTTTGACATTGATCTCTATAATGTCTATAATCAGATTTTTCTAGAAGATTATTCTGTATGGATACAGCATAGTGACGAGAATGTGATTCGCAGTTTGGCACATGAGGTTCACAAAGTCAATATCACCAAATCCGAAATGGATTTGAGCCTGGTAGAGTACGAGGAGGCTGCGAGGGAGGCTTTGGCTGAGCAAGATATGGAACAGGTTGATTAGGGCGTTATTTATTTGTATAATATTATCTGGAGCCTTGTGTGACAGCGAACATCTTTGTATGCAATAGTAGTAATTTTTGTAATAATAAACCTTTATTTAAAGTCAGGTTTTGTGACTTTTTCTTTTTATTTTTTTTTTTTTTTTTTTTTGCGACAAGATCTGCAGATTGGATTTTCTAAAATTACGAAAGGTGAACGACAACACAACAACAATTCCAAATCCAGGAATACTGTCTCGGTTTCATTTTTTGTCTGATTTTTGCGATTTCAAGCAGTATTCTAGGTTTACAACTTCCTTCTTCCGTTCTTACAGCAAAGGTCCTTGAATATCCAGCCTTGATAGTGATCACGAATTTGGGCGTATAGTCTAGTTGGTTATGGCGCTCGCTTAGCATGCGAGAGGTCTCCGGTTCAATTCCGGATTCGTCCATTTTTTCTTCTCCCGGCTGAGCTGTGAAATCAAGCAGAAAATATTATTTTTTGCCTTCTATTTCCTGTTAACCCAGTACATTGGGACCAATTAGACCTCCTTGTCGTGAAAACAATTATTCTGTAATAGGAAATGATCAGACGCGTTAGCTCAGTTGATAGAGCTTCGGATTCCAAATCCGAGGGCCATTGGTTCAAGTCCTGTACGCGTCTCCCCTGTCCTTTTGGCCGAGTCGTTGTTTCTCTTCCTCTGATTTTGCGAAGCGTGCTGAATTACTTGGCTCCACGGCTCTAAAGATCGGCTTAGCTTCGCAGACACCTTCAGGTGATGTCTCTGCTGATAGACACACCCCAGTAACAGTGTTCTAACAGTTTATTATAATAAATTATCGTACAAAAATATTTTAAATTAAATTGTTTTAACAATACACCTGAACCAACTTAACGTTTATAAATACTTTAAATAGTAAAATTTATAAGTTATGTTAAAAGCTTGTCTCCGTTGAACGTCCGTCTTGGTAAAGATTAACTTTATTTCAATTATTATTCCATTTATATATAATTATGTGCATGTGCCTGCATTGTATTTGTACTACTTATGTGTCGTATAGGACTTAAAAATAAAGATTTATTATTATGTACCTGCATTGTTCGTGCATGGTACCTGCAGATTGGCTCTAACCTTCCTGATGCATGTCTTGTTTGTGCTAACTGTGAACAGTTCGCTGTAGCTTAACGCGTTCTTTCTTCTTAGTTTTTTATTTTCTGCTTGGTTCCTATGTTGCTTGATTTTTTAGGATTGGCTTAGTTGACGGTCGGTTCGTTCTCGACTAGCATGCGAATGAATTACATGTCATATAGATCGTGAGCCGGGATGATTAACGCCTTGCGTTGAGAAGGGTACCAGTGGTATAGCCAAATACTGAACAATTTAACAACAACGAGGCCTGTCTTGACATTGCTCACGCGGAGTTTTACCTCTGTCGTTAGAGAAGGTTACCATTCATGTCACAACATTTCTGGTGCGTATCATAAAAATATAAAGGACAATAATCAACAACTAGACATATTAGCGAAAAGTCCATTCACGGCCTGACCATTAAATAATAGCCGAGTTCTTAGGCAAAAAAGAACACACCCGAGATGAGGGTCGAACTCACAATCTTCAGATTCCAACTTGTAATAAGCATAGAAGTCTAACGCGTTAACCAATTGCGCTACTCGGGCTTGTGTTGTCGGACAGCCTCCACCTTCCATTGAAAAGAACTCGTTGGTGAATCACACTTGTCGTATCCTTCTTCCAAATAGCTTGCTGCTATTTAATCCAGAAAATGGTTCCAATCCCTTAAAGACAGGCCCAAAGCAGCCGCCGCCAAATCACGTGACACAACACGTGACAGCACACGTGACACAAAGTTTGCGGATCAGAAAAGGGCTCCCACGGCCAGGAAGATTATCCGGATCCACAGTTGTTATAGTATTGTACCTGCCATTCTGTTCCCAGGTGTCTACCCCAGCTCGATTTTCCCCGGATGAGTTCATTTGGCCCAGCTCCAGCCCGTACTTCCGACATTAGGCATGCCGAACCCCAAACCACATGCATATACAGATTTAATGCTTATACACGAGGAAGAACATAGCCACCATCTCGTAATTGTACAGGCGAGCACAATAACAGAGCGAAAATCAATCCAGTTCGCATACACAGAGCATCTCTCGACCCAGACGGTAGTTGAGAACTGCATTTGCTACTCAAGGGAAACGACTATCCAGTAAGCCGGGTCTGCGAATCGGGACGATATTGGCGATTGTCGGAGGTGTGTTGGTAGTTTCATTTTAACTGAGACTGAATAATACACGCATACGCACACTCATTTCCGTTGACAAAGATAGGAGTAATTTTCGAATCTTGAATCGGACTTGTGTTTGGAACGTCCGGAGTCTAGAGTATTCGGTCTATTTGATTTCCAAGCGAACAGCGCTCGAATTTCGAGTGAACTTAGACGAGAAAAAGACACAACATACAGCTCTGGTGTCAAGTTCTGACATTAGTACTGCGACTGCTCGATCTAAACACATAGTTTTGTTCACCTTCAGATATATTAGTGCCATCTTCGTGAATCTGGAATCCTGGATTCATATTTTTTCGACATATATTCATATTTTTAGCCCCATTTTGCAACAGTTCATAGTGTGGCCTTCACCATGGATTCTGATACAGACTCGATTGAGCGTCCTGTAGAGAACAAACAAAAGTCGCGAAGACCCCCCAACACAGCATTCAGACAACAGCGTCTCAAAGCATGGCAACCTATATTAACTCCTAAGACGGTACTTCCGCTGTTTTTTTGTATTGCTATTGTTTTTGCGCCTATTGGCGGGTTACTATTGTATGCCAGCAACCAGGTGCAAGAAATAGTCATTGACTATAGCTACTGTTCTCAGAAGGCTCCCACTGACAATTTTGCAACTATTCCAAGCAAATTTGTCTCGTCGCAGACATTCAGTGGAGGTAAACAGCCAGCAAACCCTCCTCAATGGAAGCTACAAGTCAATAATGATCAGAGTCCTGGTACTGACAATGCCACTTGTTTTTTGAGATTTGACGTACCCACTGAGATGGGAAATCCTGTTTTCATGTTCTACAGACTGACCAATTTCTTTCAGAACCACCGTCGTTATGTGCAATCGTTCAATGAGGATCAGCTGAATGGCAAGGCTGTCACCGCCAAGTCTCTCAAGAGCCCTGATGACTGTAAACCTTTGACCTTGGCTCCAGATGGAAGACCCTACTATCCTTGTGGATTGATTGCCAATTCATGGTTTAATGACTCGTTCTCGTCTCCTGTACTCCTTAACGCTGCTGGGTCTCACCTCGATAACGAGACCTATGCCATGACCGATGTCGGTATTGCTTGGTCTACTGACCGCAACAGATTCAAGAAATCGCAGTATACGAATGAGGAGGTGGTCCCGCCACCAAACTGGATCAAACGTTACCCTAACGGATACACCACCGAGAACCCCATTCCCGATATCTCCCAGTGGGAATCGTTCCAGAACTGGATGAGAACCGCAGGTTTGCCAACATTCTCCAAGCTTGCGCTGCGTAACGACACCACTCCTCTCAGCACTGGAACATACCAGGTTGCTATTGGCCTCAATTTCGAGGTGCTTGAATACAACGGCTCCAAGTCACTGGTCCTGTCTACGCGCACAGTTATTGGCGGACGCAACCCCTTCCTGGGTATCGCCTATCTCTGTGTTGCCGGGCTGTGCTTCGTGCTTGGAGTCCTCTTCCTCATCAAGCACCTCATCAAGCCCCGCAAGCTGGGCGACCACTCGTACCTCTCGTGGAACCAGGAGCCTGCTGCCTCGGGCCAGACCTCAGGTGCCGACCAGGGCAATCTTCAGCAAAGAAGACATATTTAAGAAGTAGTCTAATTTCATGCAATTTATCGTCCTTTCTCACCCCTGTACAGCTCGCACGCTGCTCGCGAAGCAGGCACAGCGGGGTCTGGGGCAGCGCCCCAGTCGGCGAAGGCCTGTCTACTGCCTCTGGTAGGGGCGCTCGCTGCCCCAGACCCCGTTGCTCCTCTCGCTGCGCTCGAGGAGTGCCACGCCCGGTGACGAGACGGCTGTGGAGCGAGGGATACGAGGAGCATGAAAAGGAGAACGCAGCGGAGCCTGCTTCACATGTTATTTGAGGATTGTTATATTACCCCTGAGCTGCCTGCTAACGGAAGAGACGTGTGCTGATTTAGGAAGGTTCCGGGATGATCGGAATGCAAGAACTGGTGTATAGCTCGTTTAGTGTGCGTCGTATTCCTCGCGAGCCGCCTGTCCCAATTGGGATGAAATTTCCACTCCTAAATAGGCATGCTTGAACTACAAATAGACAGCGTCTATCTGGCGTTTCTACTTCCTGATCCACGAAAAAAGCAGACTGATCCGAACTCAACTTCGAGATATTTGTTTGTTCTTTCTGGTTTCAATTGGCTCTCTGTCAGGAGTGTATACTTGTTCAACAGCTTGTTAAACGAAAGTGAATATAAAAATGTCTGGTGCTAAGCTCGCTCCTAAAGATTTCAAGGCAGATGCCGAATTCGCCAAGGCTATGCATGGATCCGGTGAACGTGGTGGATTTGGTGCTGTGCTTTCCAAGAATCGTGATGCCCAACAGGCTGCTGTTGATGGTTATTTCAAGCACTGGGATAACAAGGGCCCTAAAGAAGAAACCGAGGAAGACAGACAGGCTCGTTTGGACGACTACTCGAGTCTAACCAAGCACTACTACAACTTGGTGACGGACTTCTACGAGTATGGCTGGGGCTCTTCGTTCCACTTTTCCAGATACTATCCTGGCGAGGCTTTCAAGCAGGCTACTGCTCGTCACGAGCACTACTTGGCACTTAAAATGGGTATCAACGAGAACATGAAGGTTCTTGATGTTGGCTGTGGAGTTGGTGGCCCTGCTAGAGAGATCCACCGTTTCACTGGAGCCAGTGTTGTTGGATTGAATAACAACGACTATCAGATTTCTCGTGGTAATGCTTATGCCAAGAAGTTTGGTCTTGAGAACAAGCTCTCTTTTGTCAAAGGTGATTTCATGCAGATGGACTTTGAGGATAGCAGCTTTGATGCTGTCTACGCCATCGAGGCCACTGTCCATGCTCCTGATCTTGCTGGTGTGTATGGCGAGATCTACCGTGTTCTGAAGCCTGGTGGAACTTTTGGCGTCTACGAGTGGGTCTTGACTGACAAATACGACGAGACTAACGCTCGTCACCGTGAGATTGCCTATGGCATTGAGATTGGTGACGGTATCCCAAAGATGTTCAAATCTGATGTTGCTGAAGCCGCCCTGCAAAAGGTCGGTTTTGAAATTGTCCACCAACAGGACATGGCTGATGTCGGAGATAAGATCCCCTGGTACTATCCTCTCACTGGTGACTGGAAATATATCCAGACTCTGGGTGATTTCTTCACTTTCTGCCGTACCTCCAAGTTCGGCCGCCTGTTCACCATGGAAGCTACTGGACTGTTAGAGAAGGTCGGTGTTGCTCCTAAGGGCTCTAAAAAGGTTACCATTGCTCTCGAAGAGGCTGCTGTTCACCTTGTTAATGGTGCCAAGGAGGGTCTTTTTACCCCCATGATGCTTTATGTCTGCAAAAAGCCTGAATAAATCTAAGACCACAACTCTCTTGTACACTACTAATACTGTTACATACAATAGTAATTATGACTTCTTACTTTGAATATGATGTCGGCTTTCGTCGGGCCGGATTTTGCCAAGATCCGACCAACAGTTAATTGCGTGTTTCTCGTAGTAGAGCGTGGGGTGCGTGTTTGTCATACAGGAGGACGTGGGGTGAAGA
Organism: Sugiyamaella sp. yHKS617; assembly: GCA_030580325.1. Lineage (NCBI taxonomy): Eukaryota > Fungi > Ascomycota > Dipodascomycetes > Dipodascales > Trichomonascaceae > Sugiyamaella > Sugiyamaella sp. yHKS617. Next base: position 28,840 of record JAKTSR010000035.1, on the reverse strand, counting down.
TCTGGTATGTGGTCGTAGCACATGTGCTCCGTTCCACTTCGCTTTGTACAAGACAGATGATAGATGAATAGTGGGTGCACCTTCCAGCTCGAATATTGAGCTACATCTGTATATATTTTTTTCACAAGATGCCCAGAGCCGCGTTTAGCCAAAGGCAGAAAAGAACCCCACACTGTCCATTCGGACTTCCCAGTATCACCCCATATTAGCAACTCCTCGATCTTTTCAGAGCGTCGTATATGACAGTCGGAACGGCAACTCTGCAAGAACCGGATTAACCTTGGCATGACGCACTCCACTGTAGATCAATGCAGGGCATGTTACATTGACCGGTTAGAACTGTATGGTCCGAGAAATAAGCTTCCGTTACCACCAATTGATAAAAAAAAGCACTTGCCGACTTTTGACAGGGAGCAACATGCATGTCCAAGACACTACTCTCCTACAAGAGCACAAGATCGCCATCAGGATTATCACTATTTTTGTTACCGTCACAATAGACAGGACGCGGGCTATATATTTACTACCTAGTCCGCGAATAAACTTGTAGTTCCATGAATGATGCAGGACCTTCGAATGTGATATCGACAGAGGGTAGTAGCACAACCGGCAAATGACGGAGCGCAGTCTACGATAAGCTGGCACACAGTAAATCGTCTCCAGATTTTGAAATAAATAAAAAAAAAATCTTCATGAAAAAAGATTATAAAAGACGGACATTTTCCCCGATGTATTTCTTGTTCATATTTCATTGCAATTTAACATCGCATTGATACTTTGTAACATCAAACTCAGCATACGATGAATCAAAGTGAAAGCGGGCCAGCTTTAATTAAAAACCATGTCAGTGATGACAGTTCTCTAAATGCTCAAAAAAAGATCGCTTCAAAGGCACCTCTATCAAGTTACTTGTTAGTTTCTGTTCTGTGCCTTTTTGCCGCTATGGGAGGTTTTATCTTTGGTTACGACACTGGTACCATTTCAGGATATATTAATATGCCAGTATTCTTAGAAAAATTAGGAAGCACAAACTCAGATGGCTTACACTATTTGTCCAAGGTCCGATCTGGTCTTATTATGGGACTTTTTTCCATCGGTGCCTGTATTGGTGGCATCTTCCTTTCTCGTCTCGGTGATATGTACGGTAGAAAGATTGGTATCTGGATTGCAACGGCAATATACATAGTTGGAGTCCTTATTCAAGTCACTACTTATAATGCCTGGTACCAGTTCATGATTGGTCGTTTTATTGGCGGCGTGGGGGTCGGCACAATCGCAGTATTAGTTCCAATGTTTCAGTCAGAGGTAGCACCCCAAGAAATTCGTGGTACTCTGGTCTCTTCGTATCAGCTAATGATCACGCTCGGTATCTTTATTGGATATATTGTTTGCTACTGTACGAATACTAGAGCCGGGGCCGATTCATACAGAATTCCATTGTCCCTATGTTTTGTCTGGTCAGTCATTCTTATCATTGGTCTCATCTTCTTGCCAGAGTCCCCACGTTACTTGATAAGCGTCGACAAAAATGAGGAGGCACAAAAGACTATGTGCTGGATCAACAGGCGCGAACCCGATGATATTCTTATTATCGATACTATTGCCAACGTAACAGCTTCTGTCGAGCATGAAAGGAATGCTGGTAAGTCCAGATGGACCGAGGTTATCACAGGTAAGCCACGAGTTGGTTATAGACTGATGGTTGGTGTAGTGGTTCTTACCTTAAACCAGTTAGTAGGAGCCAACTACTTTTTCTATTTTGGTACCACGATCTTCAAAGGCATTGGCATGGACAACTCTTACCTAGCTTCTATCGTCTTTGGTGTAGTGAACTTTGCCTCAACATTCTTCGGTCTTTATTTTGTCGAGAGATTCGGTAGGAGAAATGTCTTGTTATACGGAGCATGTGGCATGTTTGTTTTTTTTGTTATTTACTCATCGATGGGTGCCAAAGCTCTTTATCCTAATGGATCCGATCATGATGCCAACGTTCATGTCGGAAAAGCCATGATTTTCGTCACTTGTGGCTACATCTTCTGTTTCGCAAGTACTTGGGCTCCATGTGGCTATGTACTTGTTAGTGAACTGTTCCCCATTAGAACCAGATCCAAAGGAATGTCCATCGGACTTGGTACTAATTGGTTGGCCAATTTCCTGATTTCCTTCTTTACTCCATTTATCACTGGTGCCATCCACTTCTATTATGGATTTGTTTTCGCTGGCTGTAATCTGTTTGCCGTCTTCTTTGTTTATTTCTTTGTTCATGAAACGAAGGGATTAAGTTTGGAACAAATTGATCAAATGTTTGTCTCAGGTGTGAAGCCCTGGAATTCTTCTGGATGGGATGCACCCGCGATAGTTGATCCCGAGACATACGGGCTGAAAGACATGCATCCGAATGCCACACATGATGAGCTGGTTGTATAAAATGCACCAAATAAATCGCATAGGAAATTTTAATATGATAACGATAATAAAAATACATAAGAACAGGAACGAGAGATTGTCTAGTTCAGAAAAGAAACTCTAAGAAGGACCAGCGCGGATTATTATCGTTCAAATCCTTATTTTAATAAATAATTTTTGAGCTTCGATATATTTATTTACCTGACTGTGATTCAGTTCTTACAGAATGACCCGATCTGCATTTACCTATGCACGTCAGTCGGCTGCCTGCATCTAAGCTCTTGCACGTATAAAAGAGTGATATCCTTATCAACGACTTTTCGGCTTAGCTCATCTCCGACATCGGTCATAGACCAGGCCCAGAATGGAATGAACGTCCCGGAATATTTTCTTAGAGTCAAGCGGACCTAAGCACCCCGCAGATCCCCTCAAATCCATCTGGATAATCCAATTAACTCCTTCCCCATCGACATTCACACTGCTATTGAGTTTATAACCATTTTTTTGAGGAATCCGTTAGGTTGCTCGAAATTATAGGCTTCAGACTTGTACTCTCGTTGTTTTTGATTACGAGCACTGCATAAATCTAATCTAGCCGATCGGTTCAACGGTTGAACATTAAGCTTGTGAACCACTAGCAGCACAGCACAGTGCACGAGCGATATATATATATATTGGCGAATATTCGACTTTCTTTGATTTTGAATATTCTGGCAGAGGCTTCTGGATCAAGCAATTATATTAATAGGGGCATTTTGGTTTGGTTGACGATTTTGTCGGTTCCAACATGGCTCTTGAAACCATAGCTGCCTCGGTGCTGGGCGCTGTTGGCAGCAAATTGGTATTCTATCCTCTCGATACGATACGAACATTACAACAGACTTCCACCAACTTCAGCTACTTTTTACCAATACGATCTTATTTTCGGGGACTAGGAGCATCGCTGTCGCTTAGTGCCCCAGCTTTTACCGTTTACATGGTAGCGTACCGAGAGACTAAGAGAGAGCTGGCACCCTACTTGGGCGAAGCAGCTCTTGCAAATTACATAGCCAGTGGAGCAGTGTCACAGCTAACGAGTAGCTTTATTTGGACTCCTATGGAGGTTTTAAAAGCCCGAATGCAGATTCATCAGGGACCGAAGATCAGCACTGTGAGCTTGGCATCCAGCATATACCGCACTGATGGAGTCAAGGGGTTCTTCCGTGGTTACTGGATGGGTGTGGCAGTGTTTTTACCGCACTCAGTAGTATGGTGGACCACGTATGAGTATGCCAAGGAGTTATTAAGCGCAGAAAATAGGACTCTCAAGACCATCGACTACGGCATTGCATCCGCAGCAGCTAGTTCTTCAGCAGCTGTGGCATCCAACTTTCTCGATGTTATCAAAACAAGGCAGCAGGTAGCAGTTTCGGAGGAGATTGCCAGAATACGACCCGACGACCGTCAGGGAGTGTTCAAAGTGGCAGGGAACCTGATCAAAGAAGTGGGCTTTTTCCGTGCCTTTTTCAAGGGGCTCCACATTAGATTGCTCCACTCACTACCGTCAAGCGCACTCGCCATGATGATTGTAGAAACAATCAACCCCGACCGCCTCAGAGAGTCGGGAACAGCAACGTTTACCAACGAAGAGATACGGCCACCAGCAATGGAAGAGATCGAAGCATAAGCCACCCACTAGCATAATACCACTCTAATAGATTTGCATTCAACGATAGATCCTGTCTACCAGACCTGGATTTGTGTCTCCGGCAGTTGGGGCTCGGCCCCAGACCCCGTTGTGCTCGCTACGCGGGCGCTACTCCCGGAACAGCTTCCTCGAGCTATGCTCGGGGTCAGCTGGTGTAGCACCCCAGCCATCAGAGGCAGACTGAACAATTAGGGAGATTAAGTGTATATTGCATGTAGAAGATATCTAAAGTTTAGGGGTGGTGTTCAAAGCGCCGCTCTCGTTGAGTGGGCCCTCCTTGTACATGGCTTCGATTTGAGCCTTGAAGAGCTTGACGGCAGCAGGTCGCTTGATCTTGAGTGTGGGGGTCAGAGTGTCGTTCTCAGGAGTGAGAGGCTCGAAGCGGAGAAGGACGTTCCTGATTTTTTCAAAACCTTGGAGCAAGTTGCCCGTCGAGGCATTGAGAGACTTGATGAAAGCAGCCTTCACAGCGGGGTCATCGTAAGTGGCAGCCAAGGCAGCAAGGTCAGTGGGGCGGATATGCTTATGGAGTACCTTGTTTGCAAGGACAGCATAGCTATCTGGGTTGATTCCGGCAATAGCAACAAGGTAGGATTCAGTCGAGTCACCGTGGACAAAGATCTGGGTGATGAGAGACGAGTTGGCAAGATAGATGTTTTCAATCTTCTCAGCCGCGACATACTCACCTTGAGACAGCTTGAAGAAGTTCTTCACACGGTCAATGATGAAAATACGGCCGAGACTGTCAACTGTTCCAACATCACCAGTGTGGAACCAGCCATCTTCGTCGAAGGCTTCCAGGGTCTTCTCATTGTTCTTGTAATATCCAGTGAACATTTGTGGTCCTCTGAGCATGATTTCACCACGAGGGAATGGCTTGTCGTCCGAAGTATAGCCCAAGTCGGGAACATCTCTGAAACGAAGCTCAGTAGTAACAGCAACGGCACCACAAGAACCGGCAAGAGCCTCTCCAGGCTGAGAAACAGAAATTCCCGACATGGACTCAGTCAAGCCATAGCCTTGTAATAATTCAGCAGCAAGGGCAACTTTGAGGAATTCAACAGTAGCCTTTGAAAGCGGGGCAGACCCACTAACGAGACTGTTGAGGTTGTCGAGACCAAGCTTCTTTCTGATCTTACGAGACCACAAGAAATCCCAGAGGGCGTGATTGGGGCTGCCAGTAGCATACAGATTGGCCAGTTTGGCGTCATAAGCTTTGCGGGAAATAGCACCAGCAAGACCAGGAGCCTCGATAGTGCTAGCACGAAGAGCAGCAGCAACACGGTTCAACACACGAGGAACCATGTTGATGTTGGTCGGTTTGAGAGAAATGATGTCATCAAAGATTTCAGTAACTGGACCATGAGGATAGGCTTGACGATGACCCAAAGAGAGGATGATACACATTGAGATCCTTTCGTAAATATGAGCCAAGGGCAAGAAAGAATATATAGTAGCAATCTGGCCGTCGGTCTGGAAACCGGATCCAAGGCATGTTCTACCCATGAGAATAGCAGCGACAACATTCCCGTGAGTGAGAATTGCACCCTTGGGGTTACCAGTAGTACCAGAGGTGAAATTGATGGCATAGGTGTCTTCGGGCTTGGGGGGTCTGTCAGCAATAGGGAACTCACTGCCTAACTTCTCGATCTCATCCAGCGAGTACAGGGCCACACCCTGGTCCTGGGCCCACACGTTTAACAACTCTCTCTTGGACTGGCCCGGAGCCTCGAATTGGCCTGGAACAGATTCGAACGGGTTGGTCGAAATGACCACCTTGACGTGAGGCAACTGCTTCTTAAGACTCAGGATTCTAGGAACATTGGCAAGCGAACAAATGACAACAGGAGATTCGCACAGGTTCAAAATGTACTCGGAAGTATTGGGACCGAGAGTATCATATAAACACACAGTAGGCAAGCTTTGGGTTTGACAGGCCAAGTCGGCGAGAATCCAGTTGACACTGTTAGGAGCATACACAGAGACAATGTACTTCTTATCAGCAGGATCCAAGCCAGTGGCTTTCTTGACGGTGTGAACAATTCCCGCAGCGATCTTGGTTCTGCGCTTGGCCGTCTCTTCAAAAGTAAGGAACTTGTACTCACCCCACTTCTTCAGTTTCTGATCATATTGGCGCTCTCCAATACAGTCACGCTTGGGATAGCTGGTAGCCACCGCCAAAAAGGCGTCGTAGAAAGTACGAATTGAAGGGTGGAAGCCGGAAACAACCTTGTCGGGGGAGAGCTGGTTTCTATAGATTTCCGAATAGCCAGGCTTCTTGGTACCCGGAACAGGCACTGATTGCGGTTTTCCAGGTTCAGCATGTGCAATGAGCGACGTGTCAAATAGAGATGTGTTCTCATTGACCCCGTCAGGAAGTACAAAATTGTACTTCCAAATTCTCCGCAAAGTCTCCTCGGTGAATCCGTTCTCGTCAGTCATGTTGAACAAAAATCTAAAAGGTATTCTAATCAATTCCAAGAGCAGTCAATGATCTATCCGTCTGTCTGCTTATCGTGAACTGTTAACACGGATAACAAGGATCTATCTAAACGAATCACTATTGGATAATGCGTATAAATTAACACCCAAACGGCAGGGTTAAGCCTATTTATGGGGATGTGGGGAAGCCTAACGCTCTTTTTGAACCCCTCTTGCCATGCATATTCTCTGTATGCCGTTGTCCGGCAACGGCAGCTGTGTACGTAACGGCGGCGTTCTCGGGAGGCGAGTTATTGGGACAGCCGCCCAACAGGGCCATCCGATAATTGCGAAACCGCCAACTCTCTCCGTTTCTCATGGCCCGTCAACGTAGTAGGAATGCGTTTGGGGCCCTTCCGTAGTGCCCCGCTGTGCTGTCCCGGACTAATCAAACCGAGGGTAGCCTGCATCTTCGGCAGGACTTTTTCCGTCTATCTGTTAGCCGATCAGACTCGGATCAGAATGTCCCCCGCCCGGTCCTGCGGGGTACGGGGCCCCGTGATATATCTCGAGATAAGATAGAAGACTACCCCTGGAATTGCCTGGCTAGCCTCCGGCGGCCGGGCGCTGCCCGGGCCCGTTGTGCTTTCTTCGCGAGCATTTGGGGCCGGCATGGAGATGTGCCGGTCAGGCCCAGCTCTGAGTCAGTATGAGTGGGTCGGCTTTCGGAGTGGAGATGTGCCGGTGAGGCCCAGCTCTGAGAGCTCAATATGAGTGAGTCGGCTTTGTGACAAGTCATAAGAACGCACCACGATATTTTGTACCCAATATCGTGGTAATCAGGCCGAGCATCTCACATTCTCCTCGGAGGACGTCCGTCAAGCTAACCTTGAACACTTGGTGCATGGCTCCGAGTCGGCAGCGATGCTCTCTCACTTTCGACTTTTAAATATAGGTCACACATATATGTGCCAAACCCAGACAGGCCCCTGGCGGCCGGGGCGCTGAGCTGCTATACCGGGTGGTGGCTGTCCTCGATCTGCGGAACTGGAAGCGCTCGCGCCGCGAGCACAGTGAGGTCCGGGGCACCGCCCGGCCGCCCGGGGCGTGCATGCCTAGGGAGCCAGCTCGCAGTGCGAATTGAGCAGCCGGGCAGCTCGAGCCGCCGGAGGCGGGCCGTGGACACAGGCCAAGGACACACAGGCCAAGGACACGGGGCAAGTACACAGGCCAAGGAAAACAGACCGCCGCTGTTAAGAGGAGATGCCGCCAGCTGCATGTAGCCAGCCATGCTCCACATTTGGCAGCGAGTCACAACGATGAGGATGCCAGGGCCAGTGTCCTGGCCGCTGAATCAATGGACACGCAAACAACGATTCATGCTGATGCTAGCGAAGATAATATATTAAACTAGAGCACTTATGAATTCTTGATACAGGGCGCGTACACGCCACAGGGCAGCCGACTCGACGGCATGGCGGTCATTATTCAGGCCTTCGATTCATAGCTGGCCTTATCTTTCTCATAGCGGGCTTTGTCTTCAGCAGCCTTGGCCAAATAGGGCGCCTTCTCGCTCTCAGACAAGCGGTTCCACTTCTCACCAAGGATTTTTCCGGTCTCGCCAAAGGTGATACCTGGGTTCTCATTGACAACCGCGTCACGGTTGTCTTTGACAAAGAACATATACCCAGAGCTGGCGCGTTTGGGGGCATTGGGATCCTTCTTCTTTCGTCTGACTTTATCATCACTGGCCTTGGAATGCGCGTAAGCAATCAAGCTTGGGGCTTGGAGAGCAGCACGGACGTTGGAAGGGCGGGCCGCTAAAGGACGAATTGAGGGAATGGCAGCGGCACGGCGAGTTAATTGCCCGAACATGGTGGTTATCAGATTGGCTTTGTTGTAGCTTGTTAAAATGGTTAATGAGTGGTCGCAACGGTGAACCAGTGTTTTTGGGGTGTTCCACTTATATAGGCAAGATATAATGTGGCTGAAACGCGTCGTCATGCGATCAGTGCTTTTGGGAGGACTCTCCAGCTGCCATTAGCGGCAGTGATGTACCACATTCTTCGTCTGGCAGACGACAATCACTTGCTCATAGCCTATTACACGGTCAAAGCTGGCTAGTAGGACTTGTCATTGCCAGAGGTGCGGGCTGTGACACCTGTCATAAGAGTCCCTTACCTGTCAGATACCTGCCTGTGTGGGAACGAACAGCTGCGGGTTCTGCGCATGCGCTATGCGGGATGGACCCTGCATGAGTCAAATAGGAAATGTCTAAACATACCTATAAATATGTATATATATATATATATATATACTTATATGTGATGGAAGAAATGCAGGCAGGTAATTACAAGAAACGGTTTAAAGGTAGAGGGCAGAATGATGGAAGCTTGACCGAGCACTTGCGCTCGCGATCGCGAAAGCAAACGAGCACAATGGGACTGCACCGCTCGGCCAGCCCAGGTGGGGAACAAAAGAGAGACAACGAACAAACAATTAAAATTTCTGAGTAAACTAGAATTTATACAATTTTATACAGTAATACATCGATACAGCTGTTTAGCCCCATAGGAATTCCAGCCTGTGCCAGCCACGAAGAGGCACTTCTTCAGGCTCGGGGTTGTTCTCAATCTCTTGGAACAAAGATTTGAGATCCACATCCTCGGACTTGACCCACTTTGTTTTCTTATACAGCTTCCAAAAGAGTGAGAAGCCAAGAAACAATGGAATCGAGAGGTAAGCACTCACAAACTGCGAGGTGCTCCAGGAAATGAAAATAGTGAAGCCGCCAATCAGTAGCAGCGCCAGCGAGCCAATTCCAGAAATTATTCCCAAGTATCTTCCACCTTTGCAGTGATAAGGCAAATCACTACGAGAGTAGCCTTGAGCATCCAGGGCCTTGTTCATCTTAAGGTGAATCGAGGCAATTAGAATCCACTGGATCAAGATGATGGACGAGGTAACGTTAACCAAGTAGCCAAAGACTTTAGACGAGGAGCTGCTTAGACTCATATAGGACAAAGGGAGGAACAGCCCGGTAATCAACATGCCAACCCATGGCAAGCCTCTCTTATTGGTCTTTAAAAAGATCCTGGGAGCCTGGTGGTTGGCAGCCAACGAAAACAGAATACGCGAACCTTGAACCAAGGAACCACTAGCAGCAGACCAAGCAGAACACAAAACCATAGCGTTAACAATACTAGGAAGAACTTTGATTCCCGCTAATTTCATGGCCACGACAAAAGGCGAGCCAGATGCATTTCCCGAACCGTTGGAAATATCCGGGTTGTCATATGGAACAATGAGAGATACAATGAAGAGAGCAAGCATATAAAATCCCAGGACACGAGCGAGGATACGCTTAGCAGCCTTGGGGATATTTCTTCTTGGATTCTGAGTCTCACCTGCCAAGAGAGCGATTGATTGAAGGCCGCCAAACGAATACACAGCACCATTCATAACACTGAAGAAGCCAATAGTTCGTCCAGCAGCACCAGTCTTCATGAACTCAGCCCAAATGCCAGGATGTTTCCAATAGTGGAAACCAAGTCGAGGCTGGCCTTTTACTCCACCCAAATCAATGACCAATCCAGTGATAATGAGTCCTAGGATGAGAAGAATTTTCAAGCAAGCAAAGAAAAATTCAATCTCTCCATAGACGCGGATGGACCAACTATTAGCGATAATGGCGAGAGCCATGAAGATAGTCAACCAGATGGCCGGATTTAAATCAGACCAGTAGCTAACCACAACAGAAGCAGCGACAAATTCACTAGGAATCACAGCCCACCAGAACTGCAAATAACCAAATGCAAATCCAAAAGCAGGATCAATAAAATGTTCTGTCTGGCGGATGGTGGATCCAGTAGTAGGCATAAAAGCACTGACCTCGGCCACAGCAATTTGGTTGAATCCCACAATAAGTCCGACCAAAAGGTAGGCTAGGAGCATGCCTAACGGACCGGCCGCTTGGAGGGCACCGCCACTGTACAGAAACAAACCTGTACCTATAACACCTACAAGAGCGATCATTTGAATATGACGCTGTTCGAGGCCCTTGGTCAACCGCTTTCGGTCCTCCCTGAAGAGCTCGACAGAAGCAATCTCGTCTGAAAATCCATCATTGATGGCCACCGAGACGTTTTTCTCGTTCCCGTAGTCCTCGCTCATGATAACTTGCCTGGAAAAAACTATTGAACTGGCCTGTATAACCAGAACAATTCTGGATAAATAATTTCATATTTAAACTCAGGATTCATCGACGATGAGCTTGAGAAAAGTTCGTGACTCGGACATATCTAGCACCATAGGGGCATGATCGCCGCCGTTGCCAGAAAAAAAAACGCATGTTCCTGAAGCCATGACCGTGCGCCCAATAAAGATCCACTGTCGGCCCCACCGATGGAAAATATTTGAGCCCTGTTGCCGCAGTGAGCTTTCTGTTCTCGCCTAATGGCTCGCGAACTAGAATGATAGCCGCTCATCGTACCTGTTGCGACCACATGCGTGACAATAAGCATTGTGCTTATAAAATAGTGTCAATCTTGCATATGTTGCGACATGTGAGACCAAATGAGCGAAGTACAAGAATAGAAGTGCGAACGAGACATCCCATGCGGGGGTGTTATCGGACATTAACCAAAACGGGATCCAAATTGGGCTCTGCTTGCCCCTTTGGCCCATAAGGCCGTTCGCTGCACGGACCTACCGTCTCCAACAGCTCGATATCTTAGTCAATGATTATGCAATTGACCGACCCGTGCTATGCCCTCTCAGGGGGTCATGCCACGGGCACATTTTGATCTGCTGCACTGAGAACGCCGAGATGACTATGCTACTTAGAGGGAGAAATTGGCTGTGGACGAGCTTGGCCGAGGGCATAGGTGGCCCTCCGGCGCTCCAGCGCTGGGGCAGCCCCAGCCGCCGTTGTGCTGTTCGGGTCGGCCAGAGGGCAGTGACAGCGACTCCGGTGGCGGGGGCGCTGCCCCGGACAACCGGCGGCGACATCGACGCACCAATGGTGTGTTACATACACGATAGCCACGTATGGTGCCATAGCAGGAACTTGTTTCTTGAATCAGTGCGTAATCGGCCCGAAGCGCTGTAGCGACACCGGCCGGCCAGCCGGCCAGCAGCCCTCCTCTCGCTGCGCTCGAGGAGCCACGGGTCCGGGCAGCGCCCGGCCCCCGGAGGCGCTCCGCTCCCTACGTGCCTTATCTTATCGCCCTGCATATACCGCTAAACCCCTGATCCGAGGTTAGGGCAATCAAGTGCAGCTGGAGTCGGTTGGAAAATACCTTATTAGGAAATACAGAGTCACGCCGTTGGAGTGAGAGATATTTCCCAAAGCGGCTATAATTGAACGGGCCGGTAAACTCACAAGGCAGGAGCAGCAGGCAGCCTGGTCACACATATTGTTCAGCATCTTCAAGTTTTGAATCTACCATCGACTTACAGACGACCACAACAACAAATAATTCAAAATGGGAAAAGGAAAGCCTAGAGGATTGAACTCTGCCAGAAAGCTGAGAACCACCCGTCGTGACAACAGATGGGCTGATCTTTCTTACAAGAAGCGTTTGCTCGGAACTGCCTTCAAGTCGTCGCCTTTCGGAGGTTCTTCTCACGCCAAGGGTATTGTGCTTGAAAAGATCGGTGTCGAGGCCAAGCAGCCCAACTCTGCTATCAGAAAGTGTGTCAGAGTCCAACTCATCAAGAACGGTAAGAAGGTCACTGCCTTCGTCCCCAATGACGGTTGTTTGAACTTCGTCGACGAGAACGACGAGGTTTTGTTGGCTGGTTTCGGTCGTAAGGGCAAGGCTAAGGGTGATATTCCCGGTGTCCGTTTCAAGGTTGTCAAGGTCTCCGGTGTCTCCCTGCTCGCTCTCTGGAAGGAGAAGAAGGAGAAGCCTCGTTCTTAAGCAATGGAACAAAGCCCTCCAAAATCAGCCTGGCTTCTCAATGTGCCGTACAGAGCCTATCCTACCCAGCATTGCCATGTGGTCATCTACATCATAAACCTATTTAAAACTTCATTTGTCTGACGTGGCCTCTGATTGTGGTATCTTTGTATGTTTCTTGTTTTGTCATGCTATTTTAATTAGTAAAAATTGTGAATTTGTCTTTGGATTTGTATATCTATCCCTCTACCTATATAAGGAAATGAACTCTTAGTAGGCCCCATCTCGTCTCGTCTCTCAGCTGTGCCTCCGGCAGCTCGGGCGCTGCAGCACTCGCTTCGCGAGCGCTGGAGCCTCCGGGGAAACCTCTGGGGCCCAGACCCCGTATTGCGTGCTTCACGGGCTCCTCTTCCCGGAGGCTTCAACGCTCGCGAAGCGAGCACAAAGGGGTCTGGGGCAGCTCCCGAGCTGCCGGAGGCACGTCGGGACCCCCGTAGCGCGATGGTACTATGCAAAAAAATATATAATAATAAAATAATTTACAGGGGTTATTTTCTGCCCAGCGAGGCGGTGAATAATCCGTTTTTGCCCTTGACTTTGAGCCAGCGCCCGAGACGGGGTTCTTTGGCCACAGCGCCGACAACCGTGAAGATCTCTTTGCCTTTAGCGCCCGTTTCGACGACTGAGATGCGGTTCACGATGCCGGCCGCTCCAGAGATGGCACCGAGAGGCTCGAAGCTTCGCAGGTCCGAGCTCAGCTTCCAGGCGCGGATGTGGCCGTCCCAGGATCCTGTGAAAAAGGTGTCGGAAAAGGGAATGGCATAGATGCTGGTGATGTATCGCGGTAGGGGAGGCGGTGGAGGCACTGAAACGCCGGTCGCCGTCTCGGCAGACGTTTCCTCCGGCGTCAGTGACTCGTCTCGTCCGTGCGCTTCTCTCAAGACGAACAGGGGTTTCTTTTTGGTCACTGACCAGAGACTGATGTTACCGTTGTCGGACCCAGTAACAAACAGCTGGTCGTCGATCATCGAACAGCAGTCAATGCTTCCTTCAAGGATCTTCTTGGTAGAGCCATAGGCGTCATATCCAGAGTCATTCACCGACTTGCGCTTGTTCTTAGCACTGCCATTAGTGCTGCTACTAGTGGCACTGATGGTATCAGCACCTCTGAATGTCAGCCTGGTCTCTTCGGAGATCTTCCAAATAATGGCGGTGCGGTCTCTAGAGCCTACACTGACACATCTCTCTTGTCCTAGGGCTGCAATATCTGCTACTTCATCCTGGTGACCGAATAAAATCTCTACTTGAGCCAGTTGGTCCAGATTGAACGTGCGCACCTTCAGGTCAGCGCACGATGCATATAATTCATTAGTGCCTCTTCGAAATACAAGACCCATGACTACTCCCTTGCGGTCTCTTGTTTCGAAAACTTTTATGGGGGCCAAGTTCTCGGCCGACCATACCACCAGTCGTCTGTCTCTGCCACCGGTGACGACATATTTACCATCTGACGAGGCGGCCACACACAGAATCTCGTCAAAATGACCCTTGAAAGCTTCTCTCTCTTCTGGATTCTTCACTCGGTGATTTCCTTTGACATAACGGACAATTCGTGGTTTGTTGGAATTTGAAACATCCCATTTCGTCAGCGTCAAATCTTTGGAAGTAGTATATGCAAATGGATAGTTTGTAGCAATGCTTGTCAGTCCATAGGGTTTGGCCTGGGTCAATTGGACTGCATTATTCTTAGGGGTGGCCGACGCGAAATCAAACGAATCCGCGATAAATCTGTATACCTTTCCAACAGTTTCGGCAACGTCCTCCTTAAGTCGTCGACTGATGATCTCTCGGTCTAGGTCTTTGGCATCAAAGGCATCATCTCCGGCATCGGCCAGCTCAGTTTGGATATTCTCCAGATACTGCTTCGCAAGTCTTCTTCGTTTATCAGCCTCGGTTTCATTTCCAAACTCTTCTTCAGAATCGTCCGAATTGTCAAGTTCACCATCATCCATAGCGATGTCGCTATCCAAGTCTTCTGATTCAAGCCCCTCGTCTTCATCAGCCTCATTGTGTTCTTCATCCGCCCTACCGTTCTGAGTCTTATTTGTCCTTCCGTTGGCTCGACTGCTATTATTGGTTCCTCTAGAGCTATTTCCTCTGGCTCCAGTTGATCTCCCTCGTGGCTCAGCTCCATTACTTTTGCTGGTACCAGTTCCGGCAGTCTTCCGCCGTTTGGTAGGATTTACAAAAAATGAATCCACCATATTGTCAGACAACAACTTCCAAGCTACGGCTCCTCCTCTTAATTATTCCTCAAAACCCGCTAAACTCGTCCCTCTCTATTTTCTGTTTACATGACATTTTTTTTATCACCATGGTCCAGGTGCATATATATTTTTTCACTTTAAATCGACCCTTGCCCTGAAATAAATTTGAGCCTCGCAACGGCCCTGCGGCTCGGTTCTTCCAGGGTCTGCCCGCGTCGACTGCTAGACTCGGACCTATCCGAGCCAGCCTGGGTATTGTTCGAATTGTATAGAGCACCTCTATTTCAATGGAGACCTGGCTGGATGCGTTGTGCACACTCCAGCGCCCAGCGCCCAGTGTAGCTTGGCAGGCTCGTTATCTCTCATCATGCTAATTCGTTATATATAATACAAATACGGTCAGCTCAGTAGACCTTGTTGCGGGTTCAGCTCTGTCTCAGGGCATTAATTTCCTCTTGAACGTCTCTCATGTCGTTGCGGATTTCTTCCAGCTCGGCGCGCACCCGGGCTGTCGTCTCTCTGCTGGTAGGATCTGGGCATTGTTAGTTCTTTCCCCCGGCTTCGGACTATTAGGGGTCAGGGAGGTTATGCAGCACTTTGATTGAACTGGTAGGCAAATTTCGCGCCGTGGGTGCCTAGTTCGGGACTATTCCGGGACTGCGCCGAAAAGGGGCGAGCCTTGACTGTAACTCGTACTGATGTCCGACCTGAAAATCAGAGCAACTACTTCATCAATTGTCTACAGTCTTTTACTGCATCTTGAAAAAAGCATAGCTGAAGTCGAAGATAATAGATAGTTGAGCAGGGGCTGGTTTTCACTGTGCTCGCATATCCACGTATATAGCAAACAGAAACATTCCGCAAAGCAAGTCAGAGGATGCAGCACATTCAGAGCAAACATACTCGTATCTAGATGGGGCAAAACTTCAAAAGTTGATGTCTGACGGTGAGCTGAACTTCTAAAAGAGGGAAGTGAAATCCCCTGGGTTTAAGTCCTTATCTTAAGCGACTTCTAATCCCGTTGTCGTAATCAGCAGCTCTTCTTCGCTCTCAGCATTCAAATATTCAGCTACAACTCGGGCAGAGCGTCTTCTCTATCAATTCCGCGGGAAATCAATCAGGACTAGAATACCATTATCATGTTGAACAGTAGCTATTTCAAACCAAAAGCCCTATATAACCAGAACCATGTCCTTGTCAGTTGTACTCACCATCACGGTCCTTCAATGCTGCAAGAACTGCTTCCCCATCGTTCAACTCCTGCACCAGCTCGGCTAGCAGCTTGTGAAGACTGTCGCTGTCCATTAGAGAAGAGAGGTCCAAGGCCAACCAGGTGTTTCCTTAAGAAACAGACACAAACCTATCTTGATTTCGAAAGGTGCCCTGACTGATGTAATGGTAAAAGTGAAAAAGGTTTTTATGTTTTCATTATATGATTTTTTTCTTTTTCCTCGCCTGGCCGTGTCATGAATTCGTCCGCCAGGCACGCAAACAGGTGATAATGCACCCTGTACACCAGATGCACTGGCTAGCCAAAGCTAGGCGCAATTGGCTTGGCTGTTTAGCGTTGTGCAAAGCGTCGTGCATTAGTTCTCTAGGGGTTAAGCAGCATCTGAGTGGGTATTAGGAAAACCACAGAGCAAAGGCGGCACCACCAGCTGCGCTGCCACTTAGTGGAACCCGGCTGAACTAGCCGAGGCCGCGTCCAATTCAGGAGCGCCTGTACTGCGGTCCGCATTCTGTCGGCGAACGAGCGCACACTCCACGGGCCAGATTCGCAGCTCCCTGTTCATATTTTCATATTATATAAGGACTTGGGCAAATTAATGCTGATTGCCGATATTTAATAAATTTCTAGGGTTTGCATCCAGCTAAATTCGGCCCGATAAACAAGCTTTCGCCCTGATGAGCATGGATAAGTAATACACGCATTGTTCTTGGCCAGTGCACCTGAACTATTCTTCTCGCTGTGGGTGCTCTTGTTTATTTTGCCTCTCTTCCTTTTCCGAATTTAACGGGCGGCTCCCCAAAAGAGCCAAAGAATCCGTCCCGTTGCTTTTGCTCGCAGGGGATGTTTGGTGCCTGGCCGAATTAGGCAACTGCTTTACTAGCACTAAGGCACAAAACTTGGCAACTTCCGGTATAAGACATGTATACAACGATCACTGCATAAAATATGCATGATGTGTGCAGTTGACGGAGCGTTCCTGGTAACTTAGAGACCAGTTCACAAGTTACGCGCTTTGAATGTCAGCGGCAAATGGTTTAGCCAAAAATATCTGGGCAGCTGTACGGCCGTCATGTAACCGTGTTTCATGTTTGTTCATCGCGCACCTCGACCCACTGGCCTGTTGTATTCGACTCCCGGTAAACCCGACCTCGACTCCCGTGGCGGTGACAAGGCTCGAGCGCAGAGGGACGTGCCTCCGGCGGCCGGGGCACGGCCCCGGACCCCGTTATGCTCGCTGCGCGAGCCACAGCTCCCGGTGAAGTGGCCAGACTCGAGGGCAGCGAGAGGAGCAGCGGGTTCCGGGGCAGCGCCCCGGCCACCGGAGGTATTTGCCCAGCTGCCCATGTGTGCCTCCGGCGGTCGGGGCGCTGCCCCGGACCCCGTTGTGCTCCCTGCGCGAGCGATAACTCACGGTGAAGTGGGTCGACTCGAGCGCAGCGAGACGAGCAGGCCTGGGGTCCGAGGCAGCGTCTGAGGCTGCGCCCCGACTGTCGAGGCTCCCGTCCCCCGAGACGACCAGGCCCTAGCCCCAGACCCCGCTGTGTAACAGCCCCTGGCGGAGTGGCCCGACTCGAGCGCAGCGAGAGGAGCAGCGGGGTCCGGGGCAGAGCCCCGGCCGCCGGAGGCATGTCTCCCCAGCTGCACGCCAATAGAAGGAAGGAAGGAAGGAAGGAAATAAATATAAATAAATATGGTCTAGATTTATAAGATGGTCGTATTCATTGCTTCAGAGACGTCGCTGGGTGAAGCGAGGATGTGTGTCTGCACGGGGTCTGCCAGGATTTTGGAGATTAGCTCGTCAGCCGGCGAGCGCGGCGAGGACGAGGAAACGCTCGTGCCCGGAGTGTCGTAGGTGGATGTGGGAAGGGCCGCGACAGCTGAGGGTCGCAGTCGAGAGAACAGTGAGGTCCACGAGGTAGACCGGTCTTGGTCAGACCCGGTGGTCGACGACTGTGAAGCAGAAGAGTCGACGGAGTTGCGTCGTAGGGGCTTCTTCTGCTTCAAATCGTTTGAGATGGCTGCGAAAAGCAGCTGCCTGCTTCTCTGGGAATGGGAGTATTCTGGATTCAGCAGTTTGGACGGAGAGGCAAGTGACGTCTCGGTGGAGATCTCGGCCAATGCAAGTGGTGCCCGCTGACGATAGAACGAAGGCATGCCTTTATAGGTCAACGGGCCCAGAGCCGGTGACAGGTCGACTGCGATAGCAGTTCCGCTAGAGACGCGACTGTGGCTATTGTGACGAGTTTCGATGAGCACAGAGAAGATGCTTTCGTGAGAAGTTGCTCGTCGAAGAACGGGCTCAAAAGATGGCGAGGACACCGGCGCACCACTGGAGGCCAAGCTCGTGGCGTCACTGACTGATGACTTTCTTGAATGAGTAGGGCTTGTTAGATCAGCTGGGATGGGCTCATCGTCAGTGCTGAGGCTGGAGTCGCTGGCATCCAGGTTGTCGACAACAGCGTCAGTCAATTCACCATTGGTGCCTCTGCCAATAATCCGCTCATACTCCTCTTTGTTGGCGAGCTTCTGAGCGAGTTCCGCATTTACTGATAGAAGTGGCATTTCGACCTGGTCATCCAGCGTGTCGTCCGGAGTGGGTAGACCAACGGGCAAGCCACGGGCAAGAGCATTCGTAATGCTGACGGCGGTACTATGTGGAATGCTGCTTGGGAACCCTTGAGAGACACTACTATCGGATTCATCGGCTGGTACTAATTCATTCGCAAGTCGACTGCTGTTCCTACTGTGCAGTGGCGAGCTAAGCGCAAACTCCTGCTTCACACGCGCTTGTGCTGGATAGTAAGAGTAATTTGTGTTGTTAGGCGACTCTTCGTCATGCGCAAAATATTCGCGAAACGACTCGTCCTCGTACAACGGACCAAGCTGGCCAGTTAGAGAGTGCTTAGAGCTGTTGCGGACATGAGAGTAGCTCTTCTTGCCGGTTGATGGCGGGGACATTAGGCTCGGGAATGGATTATGAGTGCTGCCATGGTTGTTTTCGGCGGACCATGTCTGATGCGTGTGCTTAATCGGGGTCGAGGTGGCAGCAACACTGTCACTATCACCAATTGTACTCTTCTGGAGATCGTCAATGGCCTTTCTAATAGATCTATCGTTAAGAAAGGCCAGCCTGTGCGGTTGACGGGTCTCTCCTCTTTGAGACGACTCTTCTTCCAGCTTTTCGTACTGGCTGGTCAGCTTCTCGAGCAGCCGCTCGGCTTTTCTCCATTTCAGTTCGGCATTCTGCTTTTCCTTGGCAGTCTGCTGTAAATTATCATGCAGTTCTTCACGAATGGTCTCTAAAGACATGATCTGTGCCTCTAACTCTCTCGCTTGCAGCATAAATGTATTTAGTTTGATAATGCGGTCTTTGGACGAATTGAGCTCGGAAGATAGCTTCTCGATCTTGGTATCAGATTGTTTCAAAGCCTCAGAACTCTCTTGTAACTGATTGATAAGTTCAGAATTGTTAAGTAGCAGTCGATCGTTTTCTTTCATTACAGTCTGTAAGTTCAGGGTCATGGAATTGATCGATTCTTCCATCTGAGCAGCTTCTTTTTGAGACTCGGCGACGTAGTCTTCATGGGTCTGGAGCAGAGCTTGCCCAACCTCAACAGCTGCGTTGAGATCCTTCTGCAGCATGTCTATTTTCTTCGTTAACACAACAAAGCAACAGCAGGGCGATTCTGCGCAGCTACAGATATGATTGTGATTCTGAATAGAGCTTTGGTTGGATGTTTGACGGGACAAGTCTGAGTATAGATCGTTCTGGGACTGGAGGTGGCTCTGGATGCGGCTCTGGATATGGCTCTGGATATGGTCCTGGAACGGTTGCTGACTATTGATCAGGTCCTGACGGGAATCTGGAACGCGGCCCTGGTCCCTGGCCAGATCTCGAGCCCTCCTATGCCCCTGGCTCGGCCGCGGCCACTGATTCCTGGGTTGGCCCTCTGATTGTGGGTGCCCAGGCCCTGGCGCGCGATCCTCCCCACTATGCCCTTGATGCTGGAATTCTTCCTTTTCTGGCTGATGGTCCCAATTGTGTGCGATGATATATGAAGAGATGCTGTCCAAAGAGAATCTTTTCTCGAGATTTTTCCCCGCCTGCATCGATCAATATCACCACCACAAAAACACGTCCAAGCCTGTAGCAATATCAACAATAAGATCCAACCCAGCAACAGTATCGCTGGAAACGTAGACCGATCAGTCGGCGGCAACTGCGAGCTCCACCGGCGTCGACAATCGACACCGCAACAACCAAAAAAACCGACCGGATGACACAATGCCACAATCACGACGTGACAGGTCGAAATTGATCGATCCCTGCTCCTTCAGCGCCTTGAGTACTAATACGTACGGCCAGGTCAACCACCACCCAAGACAAACAGGATCCAGTCTGTCCTTGCAGGCTCTCCTAGCGAGCTCTTTTTTAAAACTCTGGAAACTGCTATCAATTAGAAACCTCGAGCGCGAGCGGATGCTCACTGACTCACTGGCCAAACAAGTAAATACACAGTACCGCCAGCCTTGACTGCTTAGATGCCTGGCTTGGTCTGCACAGCTAAATTCTTGACTCACGCAAGGGGCACCAACCAGCACACGAATCACGCACGCTATACCACACTACAATTACTAAAGACCGGACAGGATCTCACTTCGGAACCCTAGATTCTCGTCTCACTGGCACCGTCTTGAACAAGCCTCAAATGTCGTAGATATGCTATCGAACTATACAGTTTCGCCGTCGTCTTCTCCACCTGCCCAGTTGGCTGCTACAGTAGGCAATTGATAACCCTAGCTAGACCGGCTACAGCGCTCCTCCTATCTCTTCATTGTCGAACTGCACCTGCCATCCCGCGGTGCATCACTATATTTAATCCGTTAATTATAACCAGCCATGCACATATAGCAGGCGCGTCTCAGCGCGTAAGACCCAGCACGTGATATCAGGGCCCCTGCTGGCCCCTGAGGGGCTCCTGGAGGGTCTTTACACGCCTCCGGCGGCCGGGGCGCTGCCCCGGACCCCTTAGCTCCTCTCGCTGCGCTCGAGTCGGGCCTCTCCCGGGAGTGGCAACTCACTAGCCCCAGTAGACGGCGAGAGGAGGACCATTCCCGGGACTAGCGCTCGCGCAGCGAGCACAACGGGGTCCGGGGCAGCGCCCCGGCCGCCGGAGGCGGTTAACTGCCCCACCAGACCGTACCGCCCATACACGTATGCCAGGCCCGGTCCGAGCTCCAGGAGACGGTCAGGACGGGTGGAATGTTACACCGTCTAGCGCCGTGGACCCGCAAAGTGGTTTGAGCTGCAGCCCTCTGACCGGCCGGCGAGATGTAGCTGGGTATGCATCGTCCGCACGCCTGCCTGCCAGTCGGCCGGCGGCGAGCGAGTCTTCCAGCCAGGATTACGCCGGCTTGAGCAGCGGGGTCCGGGGCAGCGCTGGCCGCCGGAGGCAGGCGGCGAGCGCTTGCCGGTCGGCCATCACACGCACATGCCATGCGATGCCAAATGTCCATTCCAGCCGCCAACCAACCCCTAGATCGGCGAGATAGAGTTGAGCGGCCGCGATGGCATCCTGGTCGGGTTGGTGGCGGAGGGCTCCCGTAGGCACTGCCCCGACCCCGCTGTCCTCGCTTCTCGAGGGGGAGGAGTGGACTGCTAAAGGGAGGAGTTCAAAGAGAAGAGGGGCACAGGGAGAAGGTGGAGGAGACCGGGGGTTGGCAGGACCGGCTGAGCTGCAGCCAGGCGGATGCGTTAGAGCCGCCTGGCGCGCGCGTGCATTTCGCGTTGATATGCCAGTCGGGCCCAGCGCTGCTGTTTTCAGGCCTACCAAAACAATTAACATGCAGCGGCACTGCCAGCAGCAGCCAGGCCCGAAAGTTACATTCCCCGCACCGAGCAAGCTCATCCCTCGGCCCCGGGCATCGCGTCGTCGCTACCCCGAGCCGGGTATGTGGCATCAAGTGGCCGCTCTTCTCCTGGCTGGAAGCAGGGCAGCCAAGGTCGCCTGCAACGATATAGGACAGTAAGACATCAGCTAGTGAGGGCGTACGTTAACGGCGAAAGTAACAGGAGCAAGACGGCAGCCAGCGCCATAGAATTCGCAGTCTTGTGGCTGACCGCTGGAGCTGGAGACCGGCTCCGGTAGCAGACACAGTGCTGGCAGCCAGATTAAACTAGGGAGGGCAGCTGGAACACCATATGCTCAGTGGAACTGGCCAGTTGAACCTAGGTAGACACAGATGTAATACGCACTTGTATACGCAGTTATCCACGCATTTTTATATATATGCAGACATACAAACATGCATAAATGGTTCTTTTATTTATTTATTTAGAGCAACTGATAGTATTCTTGTACTTGCACTCGTACTGCACTGCACTGATTAGTAGCCTTCTTTAGTGCTTCATCACAAGACCCCAGGCATTGTACGAGTGACACCGTACGTGTGGCATTGAACGAGTTACAGAGTACCAGTGATAGGGTACTCGAGACAGAGTACTAGAGACAGTGGCTGAGTACAGGAGAGGCGACACTGTACCAGTGAGAGTGTGCTCGTGACAGAAAGTGGTAGAAACCAGCGAGATTCTGAACAGAAGAGAACATTCGCCTATCTCGGTCTGTCTGATATTCCTAGCGCTGTCGATAGTTATACCAATGTCTGAAACTGGAACATAAATAAACAGACACCACCAAACACCGCTAATACGTACTTATACGCCCCATACCGAACCCCAGATCTCAAACATTGTACGGTCTGGTTTCAGAGCGAAAATCATTGATATTGATCCGACTACCCAGTATATTAGCGACGACCGAACAGTGGTCCAGCGATATCAGCACTTTCCTAGCTGTTCGAGTTGTTGCACTATCACAGCTACAGCTGTGACTCCTAGTCCTGGAACTCGTTCAAGGTTTTAGTCGATTGGGGGCATCGGCATCCCCGACGACATCGAGTTCGAGACCCATCGAGCAAGCAAAGCGACAGACCGATCGGACATTACTTCTTGAACAAGAGAACGCCTACCGGTGCTATAATCCTACCGAAAACCCAGGCCCAGTTTAAGATTGCTCTTGACCTAGCTCTTGACCTAGTTCAGAACCCCAAGACGTAAGTACGGATGCGCGCGACTCGTCGCGCGACACCTATCAGTGACATCCACCCCTCCAGCCACCGGCCGTAGCCTCCTCGAGCGCAGCGAGAGGAGCCACGGGGTCTGGGGCAGCGCCCCAGCCCCGCCGGAGGCGCGCCCGACACGCGTACTAACCCGCCAGATAATGGACACAGCCACCGTAGAGGGCAAGCAGCGCAAGAAGCTGTTTGGCCACAACCGCAGCGGGTCACTGTTCCAGTCGTTTTCGAGCACTACGTCGAAGACGTACGGCAAGAAGAAGGTCAATCCGACGCTGGCCAAGGCCCAGGCGGGGTTCCAGCAGTGGAGCCAGATACGCGCTGCTGATGCCCATAACGATGTAGGCGACGACGACGCGGTTGAGAAACTCAAAGACAGCCACTCGCCAGCGCCCATTGGGCTCGGAATCGACTCGCTCATTCCACTGGATATAGACACCAGTAACAAGGAAAACATTTCCTGGGAGGCAGAGACCACCGAAGTTCTGCGCAGGATCCGCCCGGCATCGAAATCTTCGCTCCGAGGCGTTAATCTGAACAGTGTCAACGGAGCCACGGGCAATATCAGTGCCAGTGCAAGCGTCAACATCGAGCTGGCTGAGGAGTCACCCAAACAGAACAGGCTGTCGCGACTAGTACGGACTATTTCCGGCCTATCTACAGGATCCACTTCTTCTAAAGACACAATTGAAGCAGCCAAGTTGAACAGAAACAGCACGGCCACTGCGAGCCGGGTATCGCATCGCTCGTCCTTGTCGACAATTCACCGCTTCTCCGTTGGATCAAACGCGTCCTCGACAGATGTGTCGGCCACGCCAGTCAAGCCTCCGTCGAACCGTTATTCAGCGCTGCTGGACGTGGGCAATTTGAGAAGGAGCTCGGTGGCTAATAACCTCTCTCAGATGCTCAATAACAATAGCGATATTGATACTGATGAGGAAGACGAAGAGAACGATGATATGGATGAAGGCGGCAGAGGCAAAAGAGCCATTCCTGGCATTGTAGTGCCGTTCGAGAGCGATCTGGACGACCAGCTCCAGCACTCTAAACAAAATGTCGACATTGCTATACCGAGCCGAAATGCTAATCGCCAGAGACAACGGCCAGGATCTGAGTATCATACGTCCACAGCGCGAATGATTGCAAACGATATGTCGACGCACGACGTGTCTCGAGACGTCGGCCTTCTAAACATTCCCAGCAACTACCCACCAACGACCACATCAACTGCATCCAATCGCATGTCTTATATGTCGCTTCGCAAACCAGCCCCGCCGGCGCTGACCATTTCGTCGTCATCGCAACCCTCATCTGCCGTGACATCACCAGCCCTTTCGCATTACTCGAATGTCTCGATCCCATCCATCTCTAGTGGTAGTGGTCATTCTCCTTTCCTCTCATACAAGAAAGAATCAGGCTCCATCAAGCACAAACGGGTGGCCAAGGCGAATATTTCGGGCCCTACTTCGCTGGTCAATCACCAAGACTTCTTTGCCTCTCGTCCCAGTTTTGACAGCGGCTATGAAACGACCTCCAATGGACGCAGCAGCTCGCAACAGATAAACTCCGTATCGATCAATTCGAGCACTGCAGGTGTGGCCACGACTACCTCAACGTCCACGTCGCTCTCCAGCACTGCGACCACGAACTCGTCTTCCTCTAGAACGTCGCGCTACGGTTCTTCGTTTCTTACCTCTATCACTCCCCATTCATCTCTGCTGTCTCTGAGGTCGACAAAGGCTAAAGAACGATCCGGCCCGTCTACATCCTCGGACTATATGCCCAACAAATCGCCTACTTCGTCGACCTCTATCTCCAGTTCGACCATTCCTTCTTCGCAGCCAACGACAGCTGCAAATAAACCGAAGCATGCTCATAAACTGTCGCTTGTCAACGGGTTCTCAAAGAAACCATCGATTCAGGATATGAAGCGTTACATTCCTTTCTCGCCTAGCTCGTCTTCGCTCTTCCGCAACGCCTCGAATCCTCCCAGCAACGGTAACGGGACAATGACCAAGTCGCCATCTGTTCTAGGCGACTCATTTGATAAGACCATGATTTCCTTGCCAATTCCAGTCGACGGGTCTAGAGAGAAGCTTCGCAATAAACTGCGTGCCAGTACTTCTCTGTTGTCGCTCGCTCGTTCCGAGACTTCGGGCTCTTTGACCGTAGGCATCCCCATTGCCGAGTACGAGCAATCACAGCTGCAAAATCTGCTTTCATTGTGCAGCTGTGCTGAGATAGAGAGCTTCGCCGATTACATTGACCATGGCTACGACAACCTGGAGAAGCTGGCTGAGGCATCGTTCAGTGAAGTGTTCATCCAAAGGTCAAAGGACTCCTCTCGAATCCTTAAAATAATTCCCTTCGGCAATGAAGAGCTGGATCAATTGCCAGTACAGGACATCATCCAGGAGCTTACAATTGCACGAATGCTGATGCCTCTTGATGGCTATGTCGATGTGCTTGATTCGGCAGTGGTGCGCGGAGCATATCCACAACGATTGTTAGAGCTATGGGACGAGTACGACCAGCAAAAGAGGTCTGAAAACTACCGACCCGACTTCTTTCAACCGGATCAAATGTACTGCATAGTTGTAATGGCAAATGCCGGCACAGACTTGGAGCATTTCGAGCTAAATTCATGGCAGGACGCCGAGTCAATCTTCTGGCAAGTTGTACACAGCCTAGCCGTGGCCGAGGAGAAATTCGAGTTTGAGCACCGTGATCTCCACTGGGGCAATGTAGTCATTGAAGAGGTGTCTAAAGGAATGTCACACACAACCGATCTCCTGAACAAGTTGTCCTTGAAAGACGACAAGCTCGGTGCTAACAAGTACGGATTCCGATACGATGACGATGAAGAAGACGACACAGCTGACTACTACGAAGAGAAAGAACTCAAGGTGACTCTTATCGATTACACGCTCTCACGAGCCATGACCGATGATGGTACAGTAGTATTCACGCGACTCGACCACCCAGACTTCTTCCGTGGCAAAGGAGACTACCAGTTTGATATCTATCGGTTCATGAGAACGTTCATTGGTGGGGCATCAGCAAGTTATTTGTCGCCGAACCCGGCTAACTCAGTACCTTCTACGTCGCCCGGAATGGGATATCCCTCGCCAGATCCATCCCAGCAGCTTAACCAGCAGCAGACAAACTGGTCGCTGTTCTGTCCACAGACAAACATTCTCTGGTTGCATTATCTGGTGGACAAGCTTCTCAACGCCAAATCGCTTCCTCGCGTGTCGACCACGCGAAGCGGCCGTCTCAGTTTCGGCGGCGGCTCCAACGGATCCCTCCGCGACGCCTATCTCAAAGGCACCAATGCGTCCCACAATGACGAAGCCCGGGCCTGCGCCGCTCTGGAGTCCGTCTACAAAACGCTGGACCCCCGCAAAAAGCGCTTTGGCGGCAAGAAACACAACTCGCCCATGTCCTTCCAGGACTTTTCCTCTGCCAAAGACGTCCTCCGCTGGGGCATCCGCAACAAATACGTCTCTAATACTCTTTCCTGATCTGATGATATATCTTTATTAATGTACAGTATTCTATTTACTTGCGAGAGCGCCTCCGGCGGTTCTGGGGCGCTGCCCCAGACCCCGTGGTGCTCGCTTCGCGAGCAGCGCTGCCTGGTGGAGCAGTTGTATTATATATTACAGATATTAAGTAGAGGAGGGTTTATCCTTCTGCTTCTGGGGGACGGGTTGTCTCGGTGTGGTCGTTATAGAATATAGGACTGTGGTGAGCGAGATGAGCGCTGAAAGAGCCCATTCGCAGATGAACAGCCAGCTGGAGACCGATACCGAGTTCATTGGCGCAGACGAGAAGGAGAGAACCCACAGGACATAGTATGGCAAAACATTCGGTGGGAGCCAGAACACAGGAGTCTTCCTATATGCGAACCGCACGTAGAACTTCACGCCGGTAGTTGCTACAAATAACAGGCTCTTGATAAAGAAACCGAACCGGGTCTTCTGCTCTGCCATTTGAGCATTGAGCTTTTCAATGTGGACCTTGGAAGCCGTGTACTGCCTGTCGAGTTTGGCCCATTTGGCAAACTCATCTTTGCTGCTTGTATTAGCCCGTTCTGTATAGATGTCGATGGCTTTACGTTTGGCCGCACGACTCTCCTTAAAAGTCGAAGACGGTGACAACCGGGTGTACAATTCCCATCCCTAACTTTCAGTTAGTATGCTATAGCATTATAGCAAATTCCAGAGAGTTTCTCCTGATCCCGGTAATGACCAGCCAAAGTACACTTTCAAGGGCCACTTACAAATTCTCGTATCGTATCTTTACCAAGAGCACCGATCACCTTGGTATACAGGATCACAGATATGACCAACAAAATGAGCTCCATTTGGCCCGAAGTCCCGTTCAGCCGCTGGGAAGAATGGCCTTGCAGATAACTTGCACTGGACAGTGTGATTGACCGAATCATGGTCCAACTCAGGAGCTGCATCTTCACAGTCTAGTAGAATATGCTATTAACGGTTCTTCTCCTCCCTCTTCCCCGGGTCCCTCCCTGGGAGCGCCTCCGGCGGCCGGGGCGCTGCCCCGGACCCCGTGGCTCCTGCTTCGCAGGAGGCTGTTCCCGGTGGAGTCCCGACTCGAGCGAAGCGAGAGTAGCAGCGGGGTCCGGGGTGCCCCGGCCGTCGGAGGGGTGCCGGGCCACCGGCATTTATTCAAGTCTTGAGTGCTAACAGTCTAATATAATATTTACAGAATAGCAAGCCTGCCATTTTTTTATCTGACACGTTCATGAGACCAGCTTATGTTATGTTCTTAGACTCGTTCTGCGACTCAGTCAAGCAGACCATACAAGCTTGGCATTCTCGTGCCACAAACATGGCTCTTGCGAAATAAATAAATAGCGATTGCAATTGATACCGCTATGAAGCGCCGATTATTCGCACTTCGTGTAACAGGGAGATTCAACTTGCCACAACCGGGCTTAAGCGCCGGGCACAAGCGGCCAGAGCATCACTTCTTTCTGCTGGCGATGGGGGCCGTGGTTTTCAGACGCCGGATAGCTGGCTTCTGGAGCTTGTGTGATGAGAGCCACGGGACCGAGACCGCGGCTACTCTGCCAATGATTTCCTGGAGTCCTGTCGTTCCTGGGCAGTTTGTTTTGAGGCCGACGACACCAGTATTGGGTCTTCCCAGGGCCTTTGAGATCTTGGTCATAGATCCCTTAGGGAGTTGGATTAGTTTTACCGGAGGGCCTTTGAGCG
Organism: Sugiyamaella sp. yHKS617; assembly: GCA_030580325.1. Classification (NCBI taxonomy): domain Eukaryota; kingdom Fungi; phylum Ascomycota; class Dipodascomycetes; order Dipodascales; family Trichomonascaceae; genus Sugiyamaella; species Sugiyamaella sp. yHKS617. The sequence continues at coordinate 548 of JAKTSR010000035.1, read as the reverse complement.
AGGCTCCAGCACAGAGCAGAGGAAAGTGCGCCGTGACCAAAGGCGAGCTGATGTCTGACCTGCACACAAACACTGCCAGTATTGGAGCAATCGATTCTTCATCCAACGCGGGTTCTTCGGAAGACGCCCAGAACCTGGAGAAACTGTAGTCTTCGACAGCAGCATTGGTGCTGTTGAATCCGAACGTCATGAACTCGGCTACGACGGGCAGTTCCGGCAGCACCACGCCCTTTTCGCTCTTGCTCTTCTCATACAGCTCATTATAGCTGCCAAGCGGCTTCACCAGTGCCACTAGAAGTTCCACTATGGCCTCAGCCTCCTCTTCGGCAACATCTGGCCTAGTCCGCGTTAGTAGGCCGGGTATGAGGAGTGCAGTATGCCTCCGGCGGCCGGGGCGCTGCCCCGGACCCCACTGTGCTCGCTTCGCGAGCGCCACTCCCAGGAGCAGCCCTCCTCGATCGCAGCGAGAGGAGCTGCGGAGTCCGGGGCAGCGCCCCGGCCGCCGGAGGCATGTGTGTGGGGGGAGGGGAGCGGAGGCCGCGCCTGGT
>JAKTSR010000034.1:0-86783 GCA_030580325.1 Sugiyamaella sp. yHKS617 | reverse complement strand
GGGGGGGAGCAGTAGGTTACTGGTGTGGTGGAGCGGGGTAGAGAGAACGGCGAAGGAGAGGGGGAGAGGGCAGGGAGGGGGCGAGACGGGTGCTCGGAGATGGCTCATGGAATGGTACTGTCTCGGGAGGCATCTGAGGCGCCCTAACCCGCGGCATTAGTCCCCGGACCGACAGGGACGATACCTGCCTTATCAGCGGCAGTGAGCACTTGCCGGAGCAGTCAGTAGTCATACCAATTCAGTCAGTATCACACGACAGTTGGACTTCAGATTCCCGTACGCGTGTTTTTGATCCGAGCCACAGCTTCTGCCCTGAACCATGACGCGGCTCCTCCTGGCCAGACTTCCTTCCCGTGGGTGTCGGCAGTGGGCCAGCTTCGCTGCTCCCTCGGCCAGGGCATCAGCCGGCTCTGGGCCGACAGCGACCACGTCTCGGAGTACTACCATTAGCATCTCCTCCTCGAGATCAGCCCAGACGGCCCCGAACACTCATACAACAGACCAGATCCGAGCTTCGCATTCAAGCCTGAGCTCGAATCAGATCCAGAGACTCGGCCAGACCCAAACGCAGACTCTGGTCTGCCACCAGAACCAGAGGCCGAGCCAGAATCAGGGCAAATGCCGGAGACGGAATCTAACCCAGAGCCAAAGCCACCGAGTGTACTCGACCTTGGGCACGCCCACAGAGCAGGAGAAGCTCGCGATCGACAAGTCCATCCAGGAACACGCTGCCGCCGAGCAGCGGCCCATCAGCCTCCAGGGCCTGGTCAAGTTCGCGAACCTCGTCCCCGTGCCAGACGAAATCCTCCTTGAAAATGCCCGTGAAGTCATCCACGACATCTCCGTGGTAAGTACCGCCACGTCCTCCTCGAGCGCTGCTCGAGGAGCGACGGGGTCTGGGGCAGCGCCCCGGTCGCCGAAGGCGCCACCACGGGCACGTGGTAGAGCGTGTGCTAACAGGTTGGCAGAGGCTGGCCCATAGGCTGGACGCGCTGAGGAAGCTGGATTACCTGATTGTGCTGAACCCGAATATCTCGCAGATCTACAGCTTGTACTACAACTCGTTCCGGGTCATCAGCACGACACCGGCACCGCAGACCATTGAGGAGAACGCCAATTTTGTCGAGGTGCTAGAGAATCTGGTCCAGACGCACTCCAACACCATTCCCACGCTCGCCAAGGGTTTCTATGAGGCCCGCAAGTACATCTCGGGTGACCAGTCGTCGGAGATTCTGGACCGGCATCTGCGTGCCCGTATCGGCACCCGTCTGCTGGCCGAGCACCACATCGCGCTGACCCATCCTTACGGCGACAATTTCATCGGCACCATCCAGAAAGACTGCCGGCCCGCCGACATCTTGCGCGAGTGTGCCATGTTTGTCGGGGACATTTGCGATCTCAAGTATGGCATCGTGCCCCATCTGCACATAGACCAGGGCGAGAACGTGCAACTGGCCTATGTGCCGGTGCACCTCGAGTACATTTTTACGGAACTTTTGAAAAACGCATTCCGGGCCGTCATTGAGAACGGCACCGTGGCCAGCTATAACCAGAACCCGGACTCGGCTGCCCCCGTCACGGCCACCATCATCCGCACAGGCCAGGGCGTCATGGTCCGCATCCGGGACCGTGGCGGAGGCATTCCGCCTGAGCTCCAGGCCAGCGTTATGGACTTTGCATACTCGACCTACGAGGAAAACGAAGGCACGGGATTCGCCACCCTCAACTCGCCGCCCGGAGGCAGCTCCATCGCCGGTCTCGGCTACGGTCTGCCGCTCAGCAAGGCCTACGCCGAGTTCTTCGGCGGCCGGCTCCAGATCCAGAGCTATCACGGCTGGGGCACCGACATCTATGTCACCCTCAAAAGCCCCGTCAACCTCTACGTCGGCCACGGCCCTGGCGCTCCCGGCGTCCACGGCTCCTACTCCATGACCGACTATGCCATGTAACGACCCAGTGAACTGCTCGTTGTCCGCTTGCCGCTTCGTCCGGTGCGCCTCCGGCGGCCGGGGCGCTGCCCCGGACCCCGCTGCTCCTCGAGCTCCGCTCGAGAAGGGTCCCACTGGTCCTGAGGCTCCGTGATGGAGAGATATAACAGGGTCCGGCAGGGCCGGGCCTCACCTGCGTCGGTCGAGGACTAGGGAAATGCCTCCAGCGGCTGGGATCCGCTCGGGACCCATTGCTCCTCTCGAGTTGATGCTCCGCGAGGACCGCATAGAGCTGGCCATGGTCGGCCACGGGCAGCCAGATTGGCAAGAACCCTGCAGAAGACAGTGGCACGTGACCTGTGCGGCCATGACGGTATTTTGTACTAAACGAAAGAGCGTTCAGGCCAGCTTTTTCAGTAATGAGTCCTATGGGGTTCGACTATGCCAACGGACCAATTTAGACTTCGCGAAGCCTGAGATTTCTGCCATTTTAAACCCCTGTAAACTGCCTTAACTCAATGACCCCTATATAAAAATATTATTATAATGGCACTGAGATCGGGGTCTGCGAGTTTCCCCTGGATCTACCGTTTTGAGAAGTTCCAGGGTCCGCCACACTTTTGTCCTAGGACAGCGCGAGACCATTCCTCCTTGAAGCCGGGGACCAGGCACACAACCCACCCCCTTCTTCTAAAATGGTCCCTCCTCCCAGGAAGTCGCGCTCGTATCGGTCTCTAACTCACACCGAGGCCCACTCGCAGAGACCGGCCCACACAAGATATCTCAGCTCTCGAGGCCTCCCCTCGAGCGGAGCGAGAGGAGCCACGGGTCTGGGGCTGTGCCCCGGCCGCCGGAGGCGCGCCCCCGCTCTTTCTCCCTACTGTCCACAGCTCGAGTAGGCGGCCCGTGAACAGTACAGTTCCAAGGCAACATGCGGCTGGTGGTGAAGATGAGAGGGGTCGATGTTCAGAAGTGCGGGAGCTGAGACCCAGCTACCTAAGACGATGGACAGGACGCAGTTTGTGAAGTATTTCAGGCGGAATCTGACGCTGTTCCCGTCGGCGTACACATCGTACGACTCGTCTCATGTGTCGCTGGTGTATTTTTGCATTGCTGGGCTGCGGTTGCTTGGTGCGCTGGACGAGCTCACGCCCACTGAGAGCGACCGGCAGAACTGGATAGAGTGGGTGTATTTGCATTTAGTGCCCTCTGGCAGTGGGTTCCGAGGGTCGCTTTCGCATGATCTGCGGAGAGATCATGAAGATACCGAGGGCCCGGCTCAAATGGAACGAATTAGTACTGGCAATGGCAACGGTATTGACGTCGACGACGCTGGCAAGGCGCCCCAGACCGAGGACAGCGTCAACGATCCCGCTCATCTGGCTGCAACCTTCTTCTGCCTGTCGATACTGGCTCTGCTTGGTGACAGTTCGATGCCCATGAGACTGAACAGGCGGCGAATACTGAAGTACGTGCGGTCGTGCCAGCGGCCGTCGGGCCAGTTCAGCGGCATATCCCACCCCTCGACAGGGCCCATGGGTGACAATGACCCACGGTACACTTATGTGGCTGCTGCTATCCGACGCATTCTGAAGGGACACGAGCTCAGCGGCAAGGACAGAAATAGCGTAGACTTCGATCTGGACAGTGCTCTGGCATATGTTCAATCGACGCGGGCCTATGATGGGGGACTGGGTGATAAAAGCGGGTCTGAGTCGCATGCTGGGCTCGTCTTCTGTGGCCTCGCTGCCCTTGACCTCATGGGCAAGCTGGATCAAAGCCAATGGGGCAACACGATAGCGTGGCTGTCAAAGCGACAGCTGTCGCAGTTCAGCATTGACCACTGCCTCAGTGTAGAAAACGGAGTCTACGAAAGCAGAGGCGAAAAAGACGACAACGGAGACAGCGATGAGAGCGCTGAGCTTGAGAACGCATGTTGGGAGAGCTGGGAGGCTGGCGGGTTCAACGGGCGGCCGAATAAACCTGCCGACACCTGCTACGCCTACTGGACGAGCGCGTCCTTGTCTGTCCTTAATTCAGCCTCTTTTGTGGATGCCGCTGCTGCTAAGACCTTCCTACTCGAAAACTGCCTGGACCCTGTCCTAGGAGGCATGGTCAAAGTCAAGGGTGGCTACGCCGACCCGCTGCACTCCTACCTGGGCTTGGCCGCTCTAGCACTGCTCAACCCAGAACTCGGACTGGGCAAATTCAACCCCGCTCTGACGCTGCCTCAGGTCACTGTCGACTTCATAGACTCCCTAACATGGCCCTAAATACCCTCGGCGGGTCAATTTTCCGCCAACCCTCCAAGTGAGCACTGCGAGGTCCAGAGGGACCGGACTTCTGGAGCCGGGCCCCGGGGGTCTGAGAGAGACGTCTTCGGCGGCCGGGGCGCTGCCCCGGACCCCGTAGTGCTCGCTTCGCGAGCACCATTCCTGGAGGACAGTGCTGGCTGATCTGTTTACTGGTGCTGGCCCCTACATGAATGTGGGGTACCGAGATGCATGAGATATGCATGTATATTTATTTATATGGACAATCGATATGCCGAGGCAACACGGAACCAAAATTGAGATTCAGAGAGATATAGTCTCTCTGGTCCTTGACTGCGACTCTCGCTTCAGTGGTTTGGTCAGTTTGGAGTCCCCCCTCGTGACCTTGAAGACGAAATGCCTTCGCGACGGCCCAGCGCATGGTATACCTTATACTTACTGCTCAAGTCTTGTGAGTGTTTCGGTGGTCTAGAGTTTGGGACGCGCTAACCAACATCCAGCTCCATCGCTCCTGGCAGCAGTAGCAAAGCATTATACAGTCGGCGACAAATATGAGGGCTCGTCACTTGATAAGCTGCTTTTGGTGAACGTTGCTCGTTTGATGGCCGACATGACTTTCGAGCAGCAGAGGTAAGTTCTAGGTAGATATGACTACTTACCTGATTCAGATTTCGGGATGGTATTAACTGTGCTAGGGTGTATCTGCCGGTGGTTCCAATTGGAAAGCTGCTCAAAAAGCTTGAGCCAGCGGCCGAGGGTCTCAACAACTACGGTAAGCAGTATAAGGACACGAGAGCCACATGGATAGTGGAGGCGGAAAATAGGCGACCAGAAGACCCTGTATTTGTGTATTCTCATGGCGGCGGTTACTGCTTTCCTTCTTTAAAGGCTCATGTGAGATTTTTGATTAATTTGTACAAAGCTATGGACAACCCTCGCCTTTCTATCATGGCGGTCGACTACAGCCTGGCCCCTGAACATATATTCCCAGCTGCGCTTACAGAAATAGCCACTGTATATAAAGAGCTGGTGGATGGCGATCAATGCTCAAAAATTATTTTGTCTGGAGACTCGGCCGGTGGTAATCTATCGGTTGTTTTGAGTGCCCATTTGAAAAACCACCACCCTGATGTACCTGTGCCCAGTCGATATGTTCAACCGATAGCGGAGGTGCTTATCTCGCCGTGGGTGGCTCTGTACCCCAAATCAACAGGTTCTTATACTAATAATATCGACACCGACATTCTCGCACCAGCAGTTCTCCAGAAGATGGCGAAGTTTTATTGCCCAGATGATGACCTCCGAGAGACCCCCTATGTTGATCCTATCAAGTCCACCCCCGAGTTTTGGAAGGGTGTATTTCCCAAGAACACCCTGGTCATCTACGGAGATAGGGAGGTTATGAGGGACGACATCGTCAAATTCTGCCAAATTGCTAGCGTGGAATATGTCTATGCAGACGTAGGAGGCTTTCATTGCTCTGTATTTACCAAGCTCTCTTGCAGTCGTAGGCTATTCGCTGAAATTGTCCGTTTTCTCAAGCAATCTCTTGAGAACTCGACTTTAGTAGCAAGCAGTGGTTCTAGCTCCTTAGACATCAAGCTTACGGCGGGCAGTTTGAGCAAGCTCTGACTAAGTGTAATGTATTTCTACCTGACTGGTGTACTTAAAAAGAAGACTTCAATTACTATTGTTTTAAGAATTGTAACACAGATATACAGATAATTTGTAAAATCTATTCTGTCGGAAGCAGGGTCGTCGGCTGGAGTTACAACAGTTGAACTTTCTATGCTTCAAGCTAGTTTCCTGATGATCTGTCATGCTACTATCTATATTACTTGGTCGCCACTTTTGGAATTGACTTCGCAGTATGATAGTAGTCTGCCACATTAACATCGTATAGGTGTGTCTCAGCGAAAGACAATGCGATGTTCGAGACACCGTCGGCATAACAGCAAAATTACATAATTACATGTGTCCTCCTCGAGCTCCTCTCGAGGAGTAACAGGGGCCGAGGCAGGCCTCGGCCACTGGATGCTTTTCACCTAGCCATTTGGGCAGTGGAGACACCGTTAAGGACCGACCGACGAAGCTCCGACCTACGCGCCGAGCAGCCGTGCGTGCCCGCCGATTATTGGCCGGTGAAAACCACCGCAGCGCTTCTCCACTTTCGGAGTCTGTCATAGAAGCGGTTTCCGGGGACGCTGTTTATTGTGAACATTTATAGCGAAAAAGCCTGGTACGTTGGTTTCCTGAAACAATTATTTTAGGCTGTGGTTCAGAGTGCTAACAGTCTGTCAGTCTGTTTAGGAATAATTCTGCAGTCCGAGTCTGTCTAATCATCCATTTGATCAACTTCATCCACCCGACATAGGTCTCATCTGGTGTTGCTGGAAGCCGCTTTAGAGTGTTCCGGCGGGTTTACATTTCAGGAGAAAGAAATACAGTATGCTCGCAGCGTCATCGTTGAGAAAATTTGCATTCACTGCGAGAGCAGGTGGCAGAATTGGCTCGGTACTGAGCTCGAGATTGGCATCGACTTTGGCGGTTATTGAACATGCTGATTCCACGGTGTCGGCTGGGTCATTGAGTGCCATTTCTGCGGCCAAAGAGTTGGCCGGCTCGGATCCTGTAACTGCTATTATTGCTGGCTCTGACGCTGGCAAAGTGGCCGAGGCCCTGAGCAAAGTGCCGGGAGTTTCGAAGATTCTCGTGGCCAGCAGCGCTGCCTACGACAAAGGCCTGCCTGAGAACCTGGCTCAATTGTTGGCGGAAAACGTGAAAAAGGGCGGCTTCTCTCATGTTGTTGCAGCCAGCTCTGCGTTTGGTAAGAACGTGATCCCTAGAGTCGGAGCTCTGCTGGATGTGCAGCCAATTACTGATATCATCAAAATCGAGTCCGAAGACACTTTCGTGCGTCCTATTTACGCTGGCAACGCCATTGCTACCACCAAATCCAATGATCCGATCAAACTCGTCACGGTTCGAACTTCAGCATTCGCAGCTGCCGACGCTGAAGGCGGCACGGGTGCCGCTGTAGAGGAGGCGGTAGACCCACAGGCTGAGTCTCTGTCAGAATGGATCTCGGAAGAATTGACAAAAAGCGAGCGTCCAGACCTGGGCGTGGCCTCGAAAATTGTGTCTGGTGGCCGGGGTCTGAAAGACAAGGAGAACTTTGACAAGGTCATCTACCCATTCGCCGACGCCATTGGCGCCGCTGTCGGTGCCTCAAGAGCAGCCGTGGACTCTGGCTTTGCTGATAACTCGCTCCAGGTTGGTCAGACCGGTAAAGTCGTGGCCCCCGAGCTGTACATTGCCGTCGGCATTTCGGGAGCCATTCAGCACCTTGCTGGTATGAAGGACTCCAAGACAATTGTGGCCATCAACAAAGACCCCGAGGCACCTATTTTCCAGGTTGCCGACCTCGGCCTTGTGGCCGACCTCTTCGAGGCCGTGCCCGAGCTGACCAAAAAGCTGGCCTAAGTACGTAATACGGAAATTAACTGCACAATCTTCACCTTGGGATGCCTCCGGCAGCTGGGGCGCTACCTCAGGCACCGCTGTGCTCGTTTCGCGAGCGCTGTTCTCGGAGGCTCTCTCCTCTCCTGGCGGAGTGGCGCTCGAGGAGCAACGGGGCCCGTGGGCGCCCGGCCGCCGGAGGCTGACCGGAGAGCTTAGGCCAGCATGCGGCTTGAGATCAGAACGTCCTGCATACTGATAACGATTTTCATGCTTTAAATTAAATGAGTCAAGAGCGCGATTTGTTCGAGGTATTTAGTCACTGTTACTGGATATAGGGGCCCGTAACATATAAATAAAGGTCAGAGGATCGTATTTGTTGTGAAAAAATCAAGATTGAATAATGATTCGTTCAGGCCGTCTTTCGTTAATAGCCAATTCGCTAGCCAAGAGATCATACTCTGTGCAAGTCAACAAAGCTTGGACTCCCTATGTCGTCCAGACCTACTCTCGTCCCGAGGTTTTCCTGACTAAAGGCAAAGGCTCATTGTTGTGGGATTCTGAGGGCAAAAAGTACATTGATTTCACCGCAGGTATTGCTGTCGCATCTCTGGGCCATGCTGATGAAGAGATTGCTGAGATCCTGAAGGATCAGGGTTCGGTGCTCCTTCACACTTCCAACCTGTATTACAGCGACTGGATGGTCAAGGCCGCCCACGATATTATTGAGACCACCAAGAAATCAGGTGGCATGAAAGATGCTCACCAAGTCTTTTTCGCCAACAGCGGTACCGAAGCGAACGAAGCTGCACTTAAATTTGCCCGCAAATGGGGAAACACCCGCTCTCACCCCCGTTCTGAAGTGGTTTCTTTCACAGGCTCTTTCCACGGCCGTACGTTTGGTTCACTCAGTGCGACAGCCACTCCCAAATACCAGGAGCCGTTTGCCCCTATGGTCCCTGGATTTAAGCATGGCAACATCAACGACATCCCAGCTCTGTCTACTTTGATCACTGAAGAGACTTGTGGAGTTATTGTCGAGCCTATTCAAGGCGAGGGTGGCATTAATACTTGCTCGGCCGAGTTCCTTACGGCGCTTCGTCGTCGTTGTGACGAGGTCGATGCCGTCTTGATCTACGACGAAATCCAATGTGGTCTAGGCCGCACCGGAGACTTCTGGGCCCACCAAGTTCTCCCCAAAGAGGCACACCCTGATATCCTGACCACTGCCAAGTCTTTAGGCAACGGGTTTCCTATTGGTGCCACCATTGTTGCCACCCGTATCGGTGATGTTTTGGCTAAAGGGGATCATGGAAGTACTTACGGTGGTAATCCTCTTGGAGCGCGTATTGCTTGCAACACTGTTGCGCGTCTGTCGGACAGTGAGCTCCTTGAAGGCGTCAAACAACGTTCAAAGCTGTTCACTGATCGTTTCAGCGAACTACAGAAGAAGTATCCTAAACTTGTGACTGAAACTCGTGGACGCGGTCTTATCCTGGGTCTTCAGCTGACGGTTGATGTAGCTCCTATTGTTGACGAGCTGCGTGAAAAGGGCCTGCTCGTAGTTTCTTGTGGTACTAACACCATCCGCTTTGTACCTGCTCTCAATATTCCCAACGAGCTTATTGAACAGGGCCTTGACATTATTGATAGCACGCTTGAGGCGCACAATTAAAGATTGCCCAGATCACCAGAATGTCTGTAATTATTACTCCTGTAGGGAGGTTTCTGGCCCGGTGGAATCATGATCTAAAACAAATGTATTTATAAATATAGATTTCGTCGGAGTCATTCTGACGCTATTCATTGATAGAACGCCTGAATATTGCTTCATAGCCATGCAGAAAAGTGAATGAAAACAATAAGGAAACAATGCATTATGAAGCAGTTAAATAACTTCGCTGGAGTGGTTACCAGTTTGCTCTGCTGCTGCCAGCATTTCGCAGCTTAGCACGGTACTTTTCTCGGCGATCTTGATCAGACTCAATCCCACCATTGTATATCTGGCCACGAGAACTGCCAGGTGTCGAACCCCTGAAGTGAGATTGTGGTTGCTGTTGCGATTGCTGTTCCATATGCTGTTGCTGGCGTCGCTTGTAGATCTCTTGCAGTGACGACTGGCTTCTTGAAGTGCTGGGCCTAACAGTCTGATCTTGTTGAACGCCGTTACTGGAGGCTCTACCGCCAGAAGGGTACGGTGCTGCTGGATTCACCGCACCCAACCATTGCGGTGTATATCCGTCTTTGGCGGTGTAATACCGCACCAATGCCTTGTGGATGACTGTATCCGTCTCACTATCGCCATCATGCTCTGAGCCCGACAGCGATAAGTTAGAGAATGCCTGTGACGCAGATCCATACTGGGTCTTGATCTTGGACCAGAACTGCGACATCTTACGAGTCTCTCTCAGCGAGTGATCTGGTGAAGCATGCCGAGCATATATCCATGCGCACCGCACCACTCTGGTAGCCGGAGTCACGTGAGAACTGATAGCTGGGCTCTATGAGTGAAGAGAGCCGGCGAGCCAAAAGGGGCCAGACCCAGTTCTGAATTGAGATCAAAGTCAGGCTCTCGGTCAGTGGGGTGGGGACTGGAGCCGGCAAGCTCCAAAGCCGAGGAAGCTGCTTTTATGACTAGGGATATAGACGTAATATGCAGGGAAAGCCTATTCGCATTCGACTGGCCAGTCGTGCTCCGGGTGAACTACCTGATTTGGAATGGTACATAGTCTTATCAGCTGGGCACGTACATGATTATGAAGAATCAGCTCGGCTGGGCAGACGAACCATCATAATCGAGAACACCAGGACTGCTACGTCCTGAAGGGTATTTACTTGGTCGAGTCTCTGTTAACATTGTGTTTTTCGACACCAAAATTCCGACCGTTCTCGCAGAAATAGCGCACACTTCAAGCTTCCTGGAAGGGTATATTCTGAGTGCAGATCGTCGTATGCGCTTGTAACGGGCGTGCAAAATACATCATAACCTATTGGCAAGCACGTTCCAGTGCTTGAGCTGCCGACTGTGCTCGAGTATTTTTGTAAGTGCTCCGAGCGCTCAGGCGACACGAGACTCAAATTAATCCGGCATTGCGGACATTGGCGGGTATGACGGCATGATCGTCTAATTAACCTCTCTTTAGAGCTGGCTATCTCTGACCTTTGGCTGTCTTCCTCTGGTACTGCGATTGGCTTCGGAAGTTTACATGGTGAAAAATCATGAAGTTTGCAAAGAGGTAGGTATACACATGTAGAACCATTTCTTGGATATCGGGCATGTTTGCCATTAACAATTGATCCTTGACCTGCGAAATTATCTGATCCTGGAGCTCGAATATTTACCTGATGATGATCTACATACACGGGCCTCAAGAATCCCGGACTGTGTAGTGGTCGAAACTGTGTCTTTCTGACCCATCTAGAATCTTGACACTAACAATTTACCAGTCTACAGAGGAACCAGGTTCCCGAGTGGAGGTGAGTATTATACTGATGGGTTACGTACGGGTCTTGCTGAAATGGAGCACATCTAACATCGCTTTCCAGTCTTTCCTATTTAAACTACAAGGAGCTCAAGAAAATTATCAAGCAGATCAGTTATGATACCAGACAAGAGCGGGAGGCACCTTTGGGCAAATCATTCTCGACAGCATCGCTGACCTCTACTGTATCAGAGACTGCTTTAGCCCCCTTTTTCTTTGCCTTGGACAGAAGTACAGAATCTGTCGACTCTTTCTTCAATTCCAAATTTGCCGAGTACAACAGACGATTGGGCCATGTGGAAGAAAGATACACCTTGAGCTCGCTATCAAGCAAAACATATGAGTTTGAAGAATTAGAAGATTTGATGGGTGTGTTGGTCGAACTTCGAAGCCAGTTTCGTAAACTGCAATGGTATTCAGACGTCAATAAACGAGGATTCGTTAAGATTCTGAAAAAGTTCGATAAAAAAATTGGCACTCACACTCAGATGAAATACTTCACGTCAAAGATTTCCATCCTTCCATTCGCCAATGGCCTGCTTGTTGATGAAAAGTTAGCTGAAGTCAACAAATACCTGTCAGTTATATCTCCACTAGTGTCGTCATCAAGAAATGACGATGGTACTGCTAAACAAGATAATGATGGAGAGTTCAACCGATTCCTAGAGGTTGTGTCGGCCAATGGCGGCGGAAACACTTCTGACAGTGGGTTTGTTGGAGAAATGAAGCTTGCAATTAGTACTGACGACGTGGATAGTCTTGAGAGCATCATTTCTGAAGGCCCTGTTAGTCAAAAAATACTCTTGTCCCTCTTATTTAAGGCGGTATCGGCTAAAGCAACTAGTAGCATCCAACTGCTGCTTAACTTTATTGAGACGCTAGAGGAGCCAGCAGAACTTAACGGACGGAATGTAATACATCGGATAGTTATCAACCATGGTAGACGAAGGAAGAACACCACCCCTGCTTCATCGACGCTGGATTCTGCCACCACTTCTACTACAGTTACTGCTGATTCTGAGCAAGATCCTGGACATCACAGTATGAATTTCCTTCATCCAGCCGTTGTACCTAGAGCATCAACTAATATGATGAAAGTACTTGGCAGTGATGGTGAAAATGCTGCCGACGATGAAGCCGTTCTAGATTTCCTTCTAGGTTGCCTTAATGAAAAGCAGCGTGCTGCCATTGTTGCACGAGACCAACACAACCGGACTCCGTTACACTATGTTGCCCATTATGGTCTCAAGCTCATGACTACTGTTTTGCTTAAATATATGCGAAGCTGGGGCTACTTGTCCACAAACATCATCGACAGTGGGTGGAAAGATAGTGAAGGGTTTGGCCCGGTACAACTATCAGTCGCGGGAGATCATCCGAAGACTACAAAAGTTCTGTTGGAGGTAATAGATCCAAGCCCTTCTAATAAGGATCGACTAGCTGCTGACCTCTTACCAGTGGCCTCGCAGCTTGGATCGCAGAAGCTGCTTGCTGTTCTGTTGGACTATGGATTGGATATCAACTTCACGTCCAGCTCGCTTAACAACGAGACATCGTTATTTATCTGTTCCAAGATGAATCATGTGGAGGCAGTGCAGATGTTAATAGCTAGGCACGCTAACACTGAAATCAGCGAAAGTACATACGGATGGACACCCATTTTCGTTGCGGCTGTAGATGGTTTCCGCGATGTTGTTATGATCCTGCTTGCTGGAGGTAGCCGTATTGATATTGTAGATGGATCAGGTTGGAATGCCATGGAACATGCGTGCTTGAGAGGACATCTTGATCTTGTGGATATCTTGAAACCTCAGGTCCCTTTCAAATCACTAATTGACAGCAGCAATAATGGTTCTGACAGTGACATATCGGTGTCTCAACCATCTCCTACATCTAGTACTGGTAATATTCTGACACAGGATACGCAACCACCGACAGATCCTATCAAGACATTCGGTCATCGTTATCTGAAAGATAAGTCAATGATCCTTGTTACCATCGGCACAACAGATATGAGAAAGATGGTGAACCCTGTGAAACTTGACCACGTACCGTATTCCAGGGCACACTCGACTCAGCTCGACACTGCCTTATCGATGATTGTCTCAGCCACAGGATGCATTGGCGAGCCAGCTGTGATTGATCTCCCAATACCGGACTATGGCTTGTCGACAGAACCTTTGTCATTTTATGCTGATGACATTGAAAAGGTGAGACTATATTTTGACCTAGTTCCTACTTATTCAGGAAATCAAAAGAAAGTACTTGGTCGGGGTGTAGCACTGCTGTCAAGTATATACACACCAATTGGAATGAAGAAGCGGAGCCTGCATCAGACTGTCACCATACCGATTATTGAATCAGAAACTTTGGATGTGCTCGGTACTGTAGACTTTAACTTTCTTGTCATCACTCCATTTGACCATCCGAAAATGGGTATTGAGAAATCTGCAACTTATTGGAAGTCACTGATTACCACCCGTGTTATTGGTCACCGTGGATTGGGAAAAAATTCTAACAACAAAAAGAGTTTGCAATTGGGTGAGAATACAATCGAGTCATTTATTCAGGCTGCAAATTTAGGTGCCAGTTATGTTGAATTTGATGTTCAGTTGACCAAGGACCATGTCCCTGTTATTTATCACGATTTTTTGGTAGGAGAGACGGGCATTGATATTCCTATGCATTCTTTGACTTTGGATCAGTTTCTGGATGCTGCTCGCCCAACTATAAAATCCACCATACCATCACCAGTTGTAGGGGATCCTGCGAGACTGCCATCTCCTGATGGAAAGCCGTTTAGGCAGCGCTCCCAGTCTGTGTTTGTCACTGGTACGGGAGAACGTGAAGACGAGTTTGATATAATGAGTGCGCGGATGAAACACACAAGGGATTTTAAATTGAAAGGGTTCAAGGGTAACTCTCGTGGTCATAGCATTCAGTCACCTTTCACTACTTTGATAGAAGCTTTTAAAACGCTGCCGAAACACGTAGGATTCAACATTGAATGTAAATATCCTATGTTGGACGAGAGTGAAGCTGAGGATATGGAAAGCTTTGCTTTCGAGCTTAATCTGTGGTGTGATACAGTATTGAAGTGTGTTTACGATCATGCTCAAGGGAGAGATATAATTTTTTCCAGTTTCCATCCTGATATTTGTTTGATGCTTTCATTGAAGCAGCCTTCCATTCCAATTTTGTTTCTGACTGAATCCGGAACTTCTCCTATGGCTGATATCCGAGCATCCAGTTTACAGGAAGCAATTCGCTTTGCCAAACGGTGGAATTTGCTTGGAATTGTTTCTGAGTGTACACCTCTGATCAAGTGCCCTCGTTTGGTCAATGTGGTAAAAGCGTCCGGATTAGTTTGCGTTAGTTATGGTACTGAAAACAACGACCCAGTCAATGCTCGTCTTCAGATGAAGAGCGGTGTTGACGCCGTTATTGTTGACTCGGTTCTAGCAGTTCGACAAGGTCTCACTGTCGGAGAGGTAGTCGCAGATGAGGATGCAGAAATACCTGCTCTATCGGCTGTTAGCGAATAACCTATGTTCACGTATTAACGACATCTACTAAGTCAATTCCTTATCATAAGGGGCTTTTATTAGAGTTATCTTTATCGTATATTACTAAACAATAGATTGAAGTCAGATCAGTCCAAAATATTTTACCTAGGACTTCTCGTAGGGTGGAGCCGAGGTGTCAGGGGCGCTGGAAGGAGCAGTTGGTGGTGCAGCTGCTGAACCAGTAGGCTGACCAGATGTTTCCTGCTGCCTCTTCAAATCAGCTAGACGACGAGCCTCAGTGTGGACATCGTTAGCATTCTTAACAATATCGGAATAGAACGATCGTACCTTTGAACCTGTAGGAGTACTTAGAGCATTATCAAGATACTTAGAGATCTTGGCATGACCATGCCAGAAGTGGTCGGAAATACCATAAGCCTTGTCGGTAGCTTCAGCCTTGTCCTGGAGGTGGTACTTTTTGTCGAGGTCAGTGACAAATGAGGTGAACTTGGTTGAAATGCCATGCTTCTGGTCGAGTTCAAGTCCATGGGATACTACTTTGTCCCCCAAAACATATCCATGACTCAAGTACTCAGCAAGAATTACAGCACGAGGCTTATATTCTTGGCCAATGTCCTCATCATGTCCAGGCGTTGTGGACTCGTTTTCGTGAGCCAGAGAGTCTTTCTCGCTTGCCGCAAGTGCATCAGGAGTTGCCTCAACAGTAACCTTGTGTCCAGCCAATTCAGAGTCGGTCAAGAGGATAGCAGTTTTAATGGCGGCAGGTCTGGCAAACTCAACAGTTGCCGTCTTCGTCAAGCCATCGGCAGAAGGGACCAACGAGACATTTGTGACCTTACCACAGAATGTGAAGAAGTCATTAACCTGAGCTTCGGTAGTTGCTGAGCCAAGGCCCTTGACAGTAATAGCGCTGTTAGACATCGTCAATTGCAATCGACGCGTTTCGAGAAAGTTAACTAGAGCCAGATTCTGAGCACAAGGAGGCGATGAAGGACAAGGAAGGGTATGAGGCCGCTGGAAGCTAATTAACGGACGATAATAGGGAGGCGTTGCGTTGCGAGCGCCGCACGTGGGATGCGCAATCCAGGGTCTACGTACTGCGCCTTCACATGCACTTGCACTTGCTGTGCCTGCGCGATCCGCACTGACAGCACAGGGACGTACGTCAATCACAGCCGATCGATGTGGAGGACACAAACGCCCAAATTTCACAATTCGCCGACTGTTCTGTGTAACGCAAAAACCTTTGTAAGATAGAAGTAGTCGAAAGAAAGAACCTGATTTCATTCGCCGCAACAATGGTGAATATTTATTTGGCAGATGGTCAACAGCAGTTCGAGGGAAACCATCCCTACAAACATACTTTGCCACAAATGCCAGTTAAATAGACCTCTCATACAATAATCCGGGGCTGTATATCGGCTAGTCATTGTAGCAGTATAAGCCATGAATATGCTGTGATGAGAAAAGTGATAATGATTGAGCTGAAGTTGTCATGGGAGGGACAGTTCAGGGGCCTAGCTAAAAAATCTCGACATCTCCCGGCTACATCCCCAGCAACCTCCTCGTCTTCAGAGAATATATCGTAGAAAGGTTAGCTGCGGTTAACCAACTATGCATGAATTGAGTTCGCAATATTTATTGAGCTTAGGAACCCTGATTTTTTGATAAGGGTTAGGGTACCCATCCTCTCAATTGATAACTAACCATTGATTACATATCTCACTCCTGTTCCATAGTTAGCTCTACGACAAAATGGTAGGTGAAGAATATATTGACTAAGACCGGTTTGATCAATGATATGATCTCGTGTCAACTCGATTTAGATATTGAGGATGCCTGATCCCCGGCAATTGACTAACAAAGACTATAGTTCAATTTTAACCATTCGGTAGGCTTCAATTTGCCATCCTCATGGGGTGGCCCAGGATCTCAGCAATTTGCCCAACGCTTTCGCTGCTATCCAGTGTCTATGCTGCCCGGAAAGGAGCGCGAGAATATTAACTTTGGTGGCAAAATTGTGATGCCACCAAGTGCTTTAAACAAGCTTACGATGTTGCATATCACATATCCAATGCTCTTCGAATTGAAAAGTTCAGAAAATGTGATCACTCATGCTGGTGTACTAGAATTCATTGCAGAAGAAGGGAGAGTGTATATCCCCCAGTGGATGATGGAAACGCTATCTGTACAGCCAGGATCTTTGATCAGTGTTGGATCAATTGATCTACCATCTGGTTCTTTTGTCAAGATTGAGCCGCAATCCACCGACTTCCTCGACATTTATGATCCAAAGGCAGTCTTAGAAAACGCATTACGGAATTTCAGTACTCTTACTGTGGACGACATTTTTCAGATATCTTACAACAATCATATTTATTCTATCAAAGTGCTTGAAGTCAAACCGGAAAGTTCTCATAACAGCATCTGCGTTGTGGAAACAGATTTGGAGGTAGATTTTGCACCACCAGTCGGATATGTTGAACCCAGCGTCAATAGTAATGGACCTGGGTCTGGAGCGGCCTCAGTGTCCTCCTCCGTGCCGTCAAGGGCCTTCAATACTCCTGTGGGGGCAATGGCAAACACTATTGGATACGAAAAGCTTATAAAATCCTCTCTTGCTTCATCAGATTCAAATATTGGAGCTCGGAACCTTGGAGGCTCTTTTGGTGGTGAGGGCCAGAAATTATCTGGTAAAGCGATTTCTAGGCCTAGGGAGGAGGACGTAAATTCATCGAAAACTAAGGATAAAGATGAGGACCTTCAGAATCTGTTAACAAGCTCTGCCCCTGCGCTGGATCTTCCTTTTGGACAATTATTCTTTGGATACCCTTTGACTCCTCTGAAAAATGCAGAGGAAGAAAAAGACCGTGAAGACCAGGAACAGGCAGGCAATAGCATACATTTCAAAGGATCTGGTCAGTCCCTGCGTCAAAATAGGAAGAGGAAGAAGTATGTTAAAACGACTACTTCTACTTCGAAACGACCTGCTTCTCCGGAGGTTATTGAGATTGACTGAGCTGTATATGATATATAACGAACATCTGCCAAATATACTAATCATTCGATTATAATGTCTCACATGCAATAATTAATCCTAAGATGCTTCTTTAAATAAATTAGATGACGAAAATATGTTCCCACGGCGACCAGTACGGTAACGCCCTGTTACTATCCGTTGCAAGGATAGTGGTAATTCCTCGTCAGTCTCACTAGTCTGGCTATAATACCTAGTCAACTGGGATAGATCTGAATCTTCGGTTGCAGAAACGAAGTCGCGTTCGATTTGGGAAAGTGTCCTAGTCAAGTCATATCTCATATTGGCTTGTCCCACTGGCGACGGATTCGTACCATTCATGCTCTCGAAAGTGGAAAACTTTCGGCGGCGAAGTGAGATAGGCATATGATACAAATCCCCTACCTCATCTTTTTCATCATCCCCTTCTAATAATACAGAGGGTCGACCATTACCCACCTGATGTTTAGGTATCTGTCTATGAACTCCCACATTTGATGGGTCTGAAACGTTCATATCTTTCTCAGAGTTGTCAGTTTGGAAATCATAGGTTAATGGCCGACTCAAGAAACCATAGCGGAAATTATCAACACCTATCAGCAATCTGGTAAGAGTGCTAAGTTCCTCCACATACTCAATAATTTCTTCCAATGCCGAACTAGTAGCAGACCAGCTCATATAAGTGCGACGAATCATGTTGCTCTTCTTCTCGAGCTCTGTAAGCGGC
The DNA here is from genome assembly GCA_030580325.1 of Sugiyamaella sp. yHKS617. Taxonomy (NCBI): domain Eukaryota; kingdom Fungi; phylum Ascomycota; class Dipodascomycetes; order Dipodascales; family Trichomonascaceae; genus Sugiyamaella; species Sugiyamaella sp. yHKS617. The sequence goes on along the minus strand of JAKTSR010000034.1, from coordinate 68,371 downwards.
CGTGGCTCGTATTCTTGCCCAATATCTTCATTTGAAGAATCCTCGTCGCTAGAACCCTCCATGTGACCCCTGACCAGTACCTCACGTACTCTATTTACTACTCTCAACTGAGCAATTCTTGCACTTGGAAGAAAGTGGGGCAGAGGCTCTTTCGTTCTGAGTGCAGTACCTAAAGCTCTGAATGTGCTTGCCAGGCATCCATAAACCTCTCGACGATATGTGTTTACATAGGGCTTTGGTCTGGTTAGAGATTGTATAGACTGAATAGTTCAATGAACTGACCGACAAACTTACACTAAGATCCTCCAGGATTGCTGACCCATATTGTTGTCTTAGAAATACTATATTATGAAACTTGTCAATAATCTGATGTAAAACAAATATAATCTCCTCGAATACCTTGTCTAAGTACACGAAGGAACCTTTGAGCCTTGGCTCTTTCTTAGCTTGTTTCCCTGAGGAGTTAGTAACCTTTCCACTGAAACTTGATTTGCAACTTACTGTAACTTCCAGCCAACGCGAGAGATTTCCCAGCTTTTTTCCAAACTTTCTGCAGCCTGATGAAGGACTCTTGCGTGGAAAGATACGCCGAACCTCTACCGTCAATTCCCTGAGACACAAGGCCCTCTAACCTCTCGCAATGTTCAAGGCATGATACAATTTGATTTACCAGTTCTACCCTAGCTTTCACGGGAAACAAAGTCACCTGTACCAACACCGCTGAGGCTCCACCAACGAGCATGGCTACACATCGCTTCGCAAAATTTTCACGAATAGTACTTGGTGCAACGGGATAAATAGTGGATAGAATGACAATCGTAGAGCTGACAACACCAATAATTGCAGCTTTCGGATAGGGCGAAGCGATCATGAAATAGTACCCCACAATCAAACCAATGGACACAATTACACACATTACAACGTCCCCTCCAGGAGTTGCTACAATTCCCCTTGATTCATAAGCAGCATATCCTAAAGAAGCACCAATAACCAGGCCGACTGTACGGATAGCAAAAACCATGGCAGTCTCGCCAACAGAAGATTCAAGCACCAGATTAGCCACAAACCCTACCCAAGTCCCTTTGATATCGACATACCAACCTCTCATGCTCGCGGAAAATGCTGGAAACGTCACAAGCATGAGTAAAATGGTATATTTAAATGAGAATTTTATGTGAGGACTGAATTTTTCAGGGAATTCCACGATATCAGCTAGTAGATCTCTGAACCGGCTTGACCTATGGGCATTAGTAAATCCACCTGTATACGCATGCTCTTCAATAATGCCTCTACTATGAACACTGGCAACATCAACTTCTTTGAAGTCATTCTCGCCAGTCCATAAATATTTGCGTAGTGTCTTTTTGGAAAAAATCGGGAAGAACCACAGAGATCTACCAAAAAATCCTTTCGATTCCCTCTTCGATCTGTATTCAACAATATCCCTACTATTTGATAACGCATTCGATGTGACATTGGCAAACTCTCTGAAATTCAGCAAGAACGAAGAAACAAGAAAGTATTCGTCCCTTGGAAGCAATAAAGATTCATCGTCACCTCTATCCGTTTGATTAGTCTCAAAATGGGCCACAGCTTCCAGTCTCCGGGGAATCATATTGTCATAGGTTCTGATTGACATGGCTAACAAGCTTAATGTGTCATCAATTGCTTCTATAGTGATATCATTTAACTGACTGGCAGTAGATATGCTGCTATTGTGCGCTTCATCTGTCTTGTCTTGAATTATAGTACTCAAGGAGCCAGGAACGTCGTAGCCGTAAGAAAGTGCTAGTTTTATGCAATTAAAGCTCAGTGATATTGCCTGTGATAGAGATAAGACTGGATCACGAATACTCTCCAAAAAAGCCAACAAGACCGCTGCGTCACCATGCGCAATTTCCCTAGCTACTCCGTGGTTGTCATGTTTATTACTGTCATGATTCTCAATGCTACCGTTCTCTCCAAGTAGTGCATACTCTAGTTCACAGGCACCAACTATTGCCGTAGTGCAGGCTGATGCACGTTCCATTAGTTTTATTGTCGGCTTAAGTTCTCTGGGTGCCATGTAAGAATAAGTGATTTCATAAGTTGAGTCTTTTAGTACTGACTTTGCAAGTGCAACCTTCTGACGTATATAAGTTCTTTGATGCTGTAATTGAGACAATCTAGCTGCTGCCCCATCTTTATTAAAATTTATGAAAAAACCCACTGCAGAATTAATATGACCGTGAATCTCATTGAGACTGCCCAGGGCAGTAGTTCCCAAAAATGTCGATCCAAATTCGGGAAATATGGTCAGATTAATGAACAAGCAGAGACCAATACCTAAAAGCAGAGGAATAGAGAAGCTTTCAGCCCACTCTCGGATGGAAGTATCCAGCGGACTGAGAAATGAGAAATGGGCCACTAGAAACAACAAGAACAGAAATATGAATAATCTCGGAGCGAAGCTTCTAGTAAACCCGATAAAAAGAAGCAGAAATATTTCCATTACTGCTAAAAATGCTAACGACTTTGTAGTATCTCCTGTATTATTCTGAATCAAAATCGCGAAATATCTTCCAAATGCCGCATACGCCAATCCGAGAGTAAGTCCTGACAGAGCCAACACGCATTGCTCGATCATTTCACCAACCCTCTTACCACCATTCATACTAACGGCAATCAATGATATCAGATACTGGGACGGGCCCAATCTCCTCTCAACCGCCGGGATAATGCAGAACACAAAACATAGCAACGATCCCAAGGCTGCCTTAAAAGTGCGAATCAGTTGGGTCTTTGTTAACCCATAGGGTAGCAGGCCACCAACTGTTGAAAGCACCGAGCCTTTCCACGGATTATTATACATTTGAGACGGTCGTACATGAGTGAAATGTAATATTAGGAAATCCACTCCTCGTTTCAATATTGTTTACCGATATGGATGAACATGAACGGAAAGACTGAAGCCGCGCAGTCTGTCAGTGCACATCGATCAATAAAATAGGCAAAATGGAAGTAATTGTTCGTTCTATCTTAAATGTTCCAACTTATTCTTTGTTTTATACTTCGCCCATGTTAAGCCAGTCTATATTAATTAGGACACCAGGTTCAAGCCTTTACTTTTGGATGACATAGTTATCCGCTCTCCATCTTGCCCAATTAAGAAACGATCTACTAGTTTATCTCACCGAGCCCCCCGACTATGTCTCATTTAGTGATGTAAGAGTCAATGAACGACTGCCAGCCAGACCTATATATATTGACACGAATCTGGAACTGTCTATTTTTCAGGGATGGGTTCTTTGTCTATATGACACGTATATCGCATCGTAGGACAGATAGATTCAACAAATCATATCATGTGATACATAATGCATTCTCAGCCCTAGCCCAAGCTTGATAAGGCGGATGGCAACGATAAGCTGGCTCGGCACCATTTCGAACTTTAATAAGGTGGGTGGCAGCTTGTCCACAGCTCCGTCCAGGACGTGATTTGTGATTAAACGGACCCGTTTGTCGGATTTGTATACTTTATGTTTCCTCTTGGGTGATGTTCAGATAATGAAAGACAAGTACGGGTGTATCAGTGATCGTGCTTCTCACGACCGAACAACGAGTGGTCGTGGAAATGGTCTAGGTGCTATTCTTAGAGGCAGTTCTGATATGAAAACAGTCGGTATTCTAGGAGATGTCACAGGTAGGCGAGATGCTGTGAAATCTAGAAATATTATGAATGTCAAACATGGCTGGCGCCGCCTATTCTACGTGGCTGGGATCCTGTGTATGCTCATTGTATCGGGACTTGCCGGACTGCGTAATGTCTATGAAGGCAAAATCTGCGCAGGTGGTGTATTTGACTTTTTGGGAAGTGGTTCTACTACTGGTAAAGATACAGACTTGCGAGCGCTGAGCAGCACGGCATATGCTAAAGTAAGTGACCAGAGCCAGGGCCATGAGCATTCATTAGTCGGCTCTTCGTTCGTGGATACGTTGAAAAGTCCAAGCTCAACAGAGTCTAATATCGACCCGTCTGTCTTCGAGTTGAAATATATCTATCACCATAATACTGAGAGTAAGCCCCTAGTTCACAAAAGATTGGACATCACTGAGACGTGGTTGAAGGAAGCTGCTGAAATATGGTGGGCGTCAACTAGGACTCAAGATCCAGATGAGGCGATTTTAGAAAATTCCCAGAACTCAAGTTTCTTAGAGTACAAGAGTGCCCGGCCCCGTGCTTTTGTGTTTTCTCAGAGATACCCTATTAAACTGGATCCCACGGCCAAAAAGATCCGTCGTATCGCTGATCAGTCCCCTGACACTATGGAGGCATATCTCGAGTTCACTAGAACTCCTCAGGCAAAAGAAACTCGATTTGTCATGGATTTCGACTGGATTGATCATGATGTCCCGGTGCCGGATGTACAAGATAGAGATACCATCATAACCTTGGCTTATATGGCATCTGATGCGTACGTGGATATTCCCCACACTGGCGATTGGACGAATGTAAGCGATCCCTGGAACAATGACTCTTCATTGGGCGTTGGATGGCAAGAAGATGGAGTACGGGGTCATGTTTTTACCAATGTCGATCATTCGATTGTTGTCATTTCCATCAAGGGAACGTCTGCAGCCATATTTGATAGTGGTGGGGATACTGCTCCAAATGATAAAATTAATGACAATCTGCTTTTTTCATGTTGCTGTGCACGTATAAGCTATTTGTGGAACACTGTTTGTGATTGCTATACGGGCGACTCTTACACATGTAACCAAGAATGTCTGGAAGATCAGTTGTTTTCTGAAGATCGATATTATCGAGCTGTTCTCGATATATATCGAAATGTCACTTCTCTGTATCCGGATTCCACTATCTGGGTAACTGGGCATTCGTTGGGAGGGTCTCTGGCGGCTCTCCTGGGGCGTACATATGGGTTACCCACTGTTGGATTTGAAGCTCCGCCAGAGCAATTGGCAACGAATCGGCTCCATCTACCTCAGCCTCCTGGAATTCCACCCTGGGAAGATCATGTGTGGCACTTCGGCCACACAGCTGATCCAGTGTTCATGGGTGTCTGCAATGGAGCGGGTTCCACTTGTTGGATTGCGGGTTATGCCATGGAAACTCAATGCCACACTGGACTTCAGTGTGTTTATGATGTTGTCGAAGACTTTGGGTGGCATGTCTCAATGGTCAATCATCGGATCCATGTAGTTATAGACGATGTGATTCTCGCCTATAACACTACACCAACTTGTCAAGTAGGCCCACCTTGCGAAGACTGCTTTAACTGGAATTTTGTATATCCCAGTGCTCCCGAGCCAGCCCCTACAGATCCTTCACCCTCGACGAGTTCTACCTCAACATCCTTGATAACTTCTCCTGGACCTACCGATACTGGAGCTCCAGAGAAATGCATCCGCCGGTCCTGGTATGGCCGCTGCATCGAATACGGCCCTGATGACCCTCCGGTTGAAGTCGATCCTGATCCAGGTAATGGAGACTTCTCATAGCATTGTATTTTTTATTATTATTTATTTTCATCATATACTGACTGTGACTCTGCGTTAAAGTTGTGTTGTTGCGGGAGCTTTGTCCCGGACATTGCATCTTAGCCGCGTCACGCATCATATACATTACTATTGACCATTTTACTATTGAACAAATCATAACAAATGAGTGCTGGTGGTTGCGCCAGGGAGACACCAAGTCCCCCAATGGCGGAGAAGAGATCGATGTCTCTCACATCGGCGGAGGATGTTTACCTTCCCAGAATTGGTAGACAGAGCCCCTCACCACCGAGACTCGTTCACAGGTGGAAGTACACTCACTCAATTATGAGTTTGGCAACTAGTGCCTCATATGTTTACGCTGGCACAGAAACAGGAGAAATTCTAATCTTTGATCTGGAAACGTATCAATTAAAGGAGTCCCTGTCCGGTCATGATGGAAGCATCTTCAGTCTCCTGCTGACATCATGTGCTGCTACGGCTACCAAACCATCTCACAACATGCTGATATCTGCGGCTAGTGATTCATTGATCAAGGTATGGTCTTTATTGACATTGTCAGAGTTATACACTATTTATTCATATTATGATATTGGCGATATTTTCAGTCTTGCGTGGTCTCAGGATTATCAGACATTGTACTTCGGAGCCCAGAACGCTAGCATTCAGTGGATCAAACTTCACAGCGATGCCAGTGTGGTTGGTTCAAAGAGGGATCCTAGCGGCTTACCTTCTGTGAGGTTCGATAAATTTTTTGATTCTACTGGACCTGGCGGAAAGCTGTCACCACAGCAGAATGCAATTAAGTTGAAAAGGTCTTCGTCTTCTAGCCGATCTTCATTCACGGATGTCACTAAGGCTGCTGTGAGGCGTGATAGTCCTGGCCCGTTTGCATCAGCAAGCTCACCGCTTGTTAATGAGACTCTAGTAGTCGGAAATAGCGATGTAATTGGCAACGAGTCGCACTTGGATGGGCAAGTGGAGGGCGAGGTGGATGCTGAGGAAGCGTCGGTGTTTTCATTGCCTAATGATTCAGTCGACTCAATCAGCACAGACCCTTCTACGGGTAGTTCCCTCTTAGAAGTTCTTCGTAGCAATATCATCAGATTTGCTCACAACGGTTATATTCACTCTATGCTGGTTACGAAAACAGCCTCCACAAACAATGGTTTAGATGTCCTTGTTTCAGGAGCTGGTGATGGAACTGTTAAGATATGGAATATCCAACGAGGTCAATCGTTAAATCTATTACGCAGCCTGGAACTGGAAAATAGTATCATGTCAATGATCAGGGGTACGGATTCATTTTTATATTGTGGTTTGACGAACGGGCAAGTTGTTATGTACGATATCGATACATCCCAAGTGTTACGTGTAGACACCCAAGAATCTTCAGACGTCATGGCACTCTGTTCTGTGGGTGAATCTGTTTTCAAAGGGACAGCTGGATTAGTGCAGAAATGGGACCCTTCTAAATATTGCCGTTCCGAATGGAAAGCCCACAATGGACTTACTCTGGCAATGGTTGCTTCTGTATATAAGAGTAACCCTCTATTGATCAGTGGTGGTAATGATGCTACTATTGCAGTATGGGATATAAATGACACTATTCGACAGACATCAGAAGGCTTGTCATTAACATCACTATCCACCGTGTCACCTCTCGCTTCATCAAGTCACCCTACTGTGCCCTCGGTATCACCATCGACTAATAATGTAATGGCTCTGGACAATGACAATATGATCCAAACGCTGGCTGAATTTGTTTCTTACAAAACTGTATCAGGCTATGACTTTCGTCATTGGAGCGATAACAGAAGGTGTGCAACTTATCTCCGTAGTTTGCTCAACCATTTTGGTGCATCCTCGCAGCTTCTACCAGTACATCCCAATGGCAACCCTATTGTGTACGGTTGTTTCCCAGGAATTTCCAGTGACAAATGTCTCAGAAAATCACGGATTCTATTTTATGGCCATTATGATGTAATAACTGCATCCCATTTATCAGAATGGGCCACAGATCCCTTTAATTTGACCCCACTCGATGGCTATCTTTATGGAAGAGGAGTATCGGACAATAAAGGGCCGATACTGGCAGCTATATTTGCTGTGGCTGAGCTTTTCCAATCTTCAAAGCTTCAAAACGATGTGGTCTTCCTTATCGAAGGTGAAGAAGAATGTGGTAGCACCGGGTTTTCGGAAGCCATCATCAAAAATAAAGAGTTGATTGGCGACATTGATTGGATCATTATTAGTAATTCGTATTGGTTGGATGATACAACGCCTTGTCTAAACTATGGGCTGAGAGGAATCATTAACTCCTCTATAATGATTACTAGTGACAAGCCCGATCTTCACTCGGGTGTTCATGGTGGCGTTCATCGTGAACCAACGATTGACATGGTCAATCTTCTGTCCAAGTTAACTTCTGATAATGGGCAGATCCTTATTCCTGGATTTTACGAATCGGTACGCCCAGTGGACCCAGACGAAAACAAGCTCTATGATGCAATCACTCATACCCCTGGCGTTCTCGAAGATAAAGAAACGCTAATGCGTAAATGGAGATATCCTTCGATGACAATACACGGCATCAATGCTAGTGGGCCGGGGAACACGACAGTTATCCCCGCGTCCGTGATGGCAACAATTTCGTTTAGGATTGTACCTGATCAACAAATCGATGAGATTAAGAAGTCCGTCCAAGACTACCTTGAAAAGTCATTTTCCAAGTTTAAATCTCCCAATAAGCTCTCAGTTAATTTCTCACACGAAGCTGAGCCCTGGTTAGGCGACCCGACGAACAAACCTTTCCAGATACTACGTAGAGCTCTTCGAGATGAGTGGCAGTCCGAACCTCTATTTATTCGAGAAGGAGGCTCTATTCCAGTTGTTCGTGTATTGGAGAAGATTTTTGATGCCCCTGCTGCTCAGCTTCCTTGCGGACAGGCCAGCGACCATGCTCATCTAGACAATGAGCGCCTCCGCATTACAAACTTTATAAAAACCCGCAATGTTCTCAGACGGGCTTTCACCGAGCTTCAAAAGGATGAGTAGCCTATTTTTTTATTCATATATTTATTCATATACTTATTATATTTTGTCTATTAACGATGAACACGCCTCAGCGATTCGGCAGGTGATGAAGTCATAGCCGTGCGATTCACGACCAGCTTTATGGCTCAGATGACATGCTTTGGTCACGACGAAGACAGACGGCATTAAGAGGATATTAATAGTTCAAAAATGGTACGGAAAGGTTGATCCAACTGGAAATTATATCTAACATAAATACAGGGAAAGCTGGAGTCTATCTGGGCTTTGCCTACTGATGTTCCGAAGGACCGCTCAGATCTCGAGACGTCTCCACAAACTACTAAGTCTAGAAACAAGCGGAGGCACAAGAAAGCTGACCATGGCAGTAGCAAAGAGACTACGGAACTTGGAAGCGTATCAGATGATACATTGGAAAGTAAAGTTTCGGACTTGACTATTTCTACAGATGTCGCTACTGTCAGTGTGGCTGATAAACAAGATGCTGAGACTTTCAGGGTGCTAGCTATGCGTCTACATCCCAGAGGTCAAGAACCTGTTACTCAAGAGACGATACGACCAAAGAAAACTTCTTCTATGAAGAAATCTAATTTGCAGCATACAAAACCAGCTATTGCAACTCCTGCCGAAGATGAGCCTGCTCTTACAGTAGAATATTTGCAATCCAATGTTGACAAAGCTATATTATTAGAACGATCTGTCAGAACAAAGTCATCGTTGAAGGACTCCAGGTGGGCCAAAGATGAGGTCGAGACCAGCGAAACAAATGGTGACGCAAGGTCTTCGCCAAAAAGTCCACCTTCAGTTAAAACATCGCATATCTCTCGGGTTTCCAATTTGGGATCTAAGAAAACCGATATATCCAGCAGTGGGTACGAACGAGCGGCACCAATCTCTCCTCAACGTGACAATGTCTACAAAAAGCTGCCTTCGAAAGGGGTACATTCCTCTGTTCAACATGAGACTAGTAAGCACGCCGTGGAGAGAGAAAAATATAAAATGAAAAAACTGGCCGCTGATAGATTGGATTGGGACAGACCCGATAATCAGCTAGATAACAATAGTAAACAGTCGAGAAATCGACCATTAGATCGCGACATAAAGGAAACACTAACAGTACAGCGACCCTCAAGAACCCCTGACCGATTACATTCTATACCTTCGCAGGAGAAAAGCTCGTCGAGAGTGTCAGCCTCGCCAAAAGCTCCTCCAAAACCCACTCCAACTGACGAAGAAATTAAAAAAGCCGAGCAGGATATTGCTAAAGTTCTGTCTGGAGGTCTGAACTGGGCAGATGACTTGGACGACTTTTAAAGAGTAGTTTATATACACCGGATAATATGCAGCTGCAGATATGATTGTTGCCGGGGCTACCGACCGCTATGTACTTGTTTACTTCAAGCTCCTGCAATGCATACGGGGATAAAAGGGGCGTAAAAGGGGCGTAAATGAACAGATGTTCTAAAACACCCATTCCCTTTGATTGAACAACATACTATCATGGACCTCCTAAAGGCCTATTCTGATTTCCGTCAAAATCCTAAGGTGACAAATTTAGCCACAAATGCAATATTGGCCTACATTAGCTCCGGCGTGGAGTTTATTGGTCCCACAGAAATTGTTAAACATTTAGTGAGGGATGAATTTGAGCTACGGAAGAATGAAAAAATAATTTCACAACATCAAACCAATGTCTCATTAGTTCTAGAGATTGAAACCTTGGTAGAGTTTGTTCGCGGTCCAGGAGCCCTGCTTACAGGATTGAGCAACAATTTCGTAGCTGATGAGAAAGCAACTATCGTTATAGTCCACATTGTAACATTCAATCAGGAGGGACAAATATCTGGGATAAAGTACATTTGGGATCAAGCTACACTACTGAAACAGGTAAATGTCATAGGAAGTCGAGGAAGCGTGTGGCCCATCTGTAGGGGCCAAGATCAAGTAACAATATCCCATCGAGTTCAACAGTCTGCCAATGCCATGGTCACAGGACCAATCAGGCATGGCATTAATCAAGCACAACCCTTTACAAGTCCATTGAGATCAGCACCTCCGCCAATAAATCTGTTCGATAATCTGCCACTGGTTGATAATATTCCAATTCCAACAAGCGCCATAGAGCCCCCTTCCCCATCCGCAAAACCTATTCCGAGGAACATTATAGGTGATAGTGATCGTTCCTCCGTTATCAGGCCAAGGGCTAAACAGGTCCAGATTAACCTTTTTTCTGATGACGAGCCGGCCGTGAATTCTGGGTATACTCGCGTAATCGGTGGAGGCGGAGGAGGTTATGACAATTCTAAGAAGGGACTTAAGCCATCCTGGCACTGGGGAGACGACAATTCTAAGGAGAATCGCACTTCCGGTTAACCGTCTATCAGTGAAGATAGAAAAACTTGCCTGTATAACAATAGAACGATTATAGATGCTCGTCACGTGGAACGGCTGACTGATAAGTACATGGTGAACTTGCTTGGTCGATAGACGAACTGGCAATAGTGGTCTGGTGAGTGTAAATGTAGTATAAAAGTCTCTTTTGTGCCGGGAACGTACGGTTGTTGAATACGGACCACCTCTGGATTAATAAAGGCTCGAAATTGCTTAGAAATTGAGCTTACACAAATGTCTCCGGCATTGAAGAAATACCCGTATGGACTGATCGGTAACTTTCAACCAACCCGGGCCATTTTGGCCCTGCGAAATGCTAACTGTTTGCTATTTTCTGGTGCTCTCTTAAGACATGATAGAGCTTGTGTGACAAGCTTGGATTTTTGTCGGATCCAGCCATTTAGTGAAAAATCTCGCACGACTCCTGGTACAGATAAGAGAATACCTTACGCACAATTAGTGAGGGAGAGGCGAAATGGCCCCAGCCTTAAAACGTCATTCATCATGTTGGCATGCACTGTTATTGCAGTAGGAGGATATTGTTCTTATAAAGTTGGATACCAAGGTCAAACGGTATTTATTCCACTCTGGATATCCTCTAGGAAGCGAGCCCCATACAAATCAGAAGTAGACAGCGATGCTTTTATTGAAGAAACCCTTGAGAAGCTGCGTAATCGTTTATCTGTAGATGAGGAAGTTAACAGAATTCTGGGTGCCGCGGTCCACTTCCCGCGTGAGGATGGTAACGACGACAAGTTCGATGTGTATGTCAGGTCCTCCTCCCCAGGTATAACGGGCGTCTTTATAGGACCTTCGGAATCATTTCTGACCGACAAGTTGAAGTTTCCTCGTTGGAAGTTATCGTTTACTTCTAGGCCATTTTCTCGCTCGTCTGGGTTTGACCGGCTCCTACAGCCCTTTTTGCCTGGAGAGGCTGACTCGGAGGATGCTAACGTGTTACCTCGAGATTTGCCTTCTTATTATGAAGCTGTTATAGATGGTAGAATTAGCATTCGATCATCAAAAATACCTGTAAATTCTCGGGAACACCATATAACAAGTGAGGGAACATTAGAGTTCAGGGCTACACGCAGTCTCACTCATGTTAATGCAGCACCACGTTTCACAAACACGGTACTGACATACCGAACACGCGACAAAGTTGAGATATCTAAGAGGCTTTGGTAGCATATATACGTATATATAATATATATATATATATATATGTTAGCAATGAAAACACCCCCATAAAATAAAGCAAATCGTTTGCTTGATAACATCTCATGTCCTGAATCGGTCAGTGAATTCATTCCAACAATTTAATTAATTCGAAATAATTAACTATTGACAGTTTTCATATTGATTCATACTCGATTTAATATGTTATTCAAATTAATCATCTTTACATTACTATTACTTCCAGTTCTTATCCTTTTTTATATATTTCTAGATTTAATAATGCCTTTCATCATAAATTTCTATTTCTATCAATTTTACTCAGATCCCATATCAATTTAATTAAATCTTCGATCTAGCGATTCACTGAGATCCAGCATGCGCTCATCCCATTACCACATAGTGACTAGACTGCTAAGTTATATTCTTCAATTACTATATTAACACTCATATAGCTAGCTACGTGTGAGTGCTACATCTCATATAAACACGTCCAGATTTTTTAGATTTATGTCTTCAAAAAAAATATGTAAATGAATCCGAACGATATATATTTGTAAATAAATACGGCCATATATCTTTTTTTACCTATGTAAAAGAAAACATATTTGAATCCGCATGTTATATATTTGGAAGGCTGCTTATAGTACAACTTCCTGGCTAGAATCTCTTAGTATATTTTATACATATATATGATGTACTGTAGCTAACACCGAGACCGTACACGCATACAACAACATAGGTATAATAATAATAAGAAGCCCAGGCCAGAGACTTTAGAATGTCAAAATCTATAAAACCAAGAGAACTAACTACATACACCATACGACAATGAATTACTCATGGTCTATAATGAATGACATTCATCAGCCAAACAAAGAAAAAGCCTTTGAACCGTTTCCTTTAGCGCCATAACAATGCCAAATTATTTTTTCTGAAGACCTTTACTTACTCAATGATCGTATAGTTCCAGGAAAAATAGTAAAAGACGTCGGTCAGTTCGTCATTTAAAAATTGTATATAAATGTATATTTTTATTCTCTTCATATACAAAGTATCTAATAAGTATTTGCATATATTAATGTACATTTATATTTTTGCATATTCTAATCTATATACTGGGATAAATAAATCTACATTTATAGACGCATATATTTATATATACTTCTCTACTAGATAGTTGGGGATTGTTTAATTCTTAACATCTATGAAGGTTAATTTAATATCAGGTAAAAAATCATTATGTATAGTTCGCTAAAATAGAAGCTTTACTTATTTATATCTATAGATATAATATAATAAACCTTTGAAAAAAAAAAATGTTACATTATGAAAACTGGATCCGAATTTAAAAAACTATCTACATACTTAGCAATGGAATAAAAATTCGTTGGCAATAAATATATTATCAGTAAGTGTTGCATTGTATCTTGCCTGGTCCTTTTATTTAGTTGGTGTACGTTTTTGCGTGAAGTAGTAAGTGACTATATAATAATAATCATATATTATCATATTAGTCCTACACAACATTATACATAACAAGCTGACCTTACCGTACCACATACAAATAAGTGACTATATGGAAATCAATGTATATCTCATGTACTAGAAAAAGTATATGTAAAAAAGCACAGTGGAGAATCGAGTCTAATATAGTAAGTAGTAGTAGTAGTAGTAGTAGTAGTAGTAGTAGTAGTAGTAGTAGTAGTAGTAGTAGGAATGAGTAAATTTATCGAATGAAAAGTTATCAGTGAGATGCCCTTGAAACCTAACTTAGCGCTTTGTCGTTAGGTTCTCTTCCTACACTCATATTGTTATTATCATATTCATACTACAGTGTTTCATATTTTTTTAGGATTATATTTCTGCTATTATATTGAAATGTTCGTCGTAAACGTAATTTATTTTTGCAATTTCATTTCTCTATCTACTTCCGTATCTTAGTATATTTGTTAGACACAATTGCAATTCTATTCAATTTATTAGCGGTATGATAGTGCCTCCATCACCGAAGGATAATTGATAATTGCTGTTAAAAAGTAATAATAAATAGTCCCGATCCGAGTTTGAGTTTTTTTCGGCCACGATAGAATGATAACTTTCGCAACGGCTGACTGCGTTTGAGAGTGGGACTTTTCAATCCCCCGAACTCATACATGGCATAACATAAGGCTGCCTTGCGGGAGCGTCAAAATGCGCTTGGTCAGTTATTCCATTCACCGGGAAAGAAGGCCGTTAGGGCCCATGAAGTGTCCATGAAGTGAACAGGTTCGGACGGAATCTTAGTCAATACATATCAATGTCCTATTGCTTTTACCACAGCTCAACAAAATGGTAAATTATTCGCATGAGGAAGTAGTATCGTAGTCCTAAGATTATTGAATTGAGTTTACTATGACCCGGTCCAAAGTCTGAGGTGAGTGGATACAATTTAATGGTCATAAAGCTTGTAGTAGTGACGACTACACCGGAAAATGACTGAAGACTTCATTTAGTACAAACAGGCCGATTAGTATGTATTTAAATGCTTGCAGAGTGCTAAATATATTTATCACAGACACAAATAGATGATAATATTGTGTTCTTCAGTTGAATAACGGGGGAATATTTTTATAGTGCTGTGTGAGTGAAGTTATGTTACACAATATTTATTAATATAAAATAACTACAACTCTTACAAATTTGTAAAGTTGTAAACATAGTAAAAAAAGTATAGTAATGATATATATAGTAAGGTATATAACATCCCGTTTATGAAAAAAAAAATGGATACATAAAATAAAGTTAAAAAAAATTGCCAAACCTTGTTAAGTTTTAAAATATATATTATATTTATTAAATGGAAAATGCTGATAAATCTATATATACAACGTTCTCTTCTCAGAGTTGTCTCATGAAGCTGGTTTAATAATTGCTTTCTCTCCTCTGCATCTTCCACGAATGTCAGGTAGAAATAATTAATCAAACCCCTTAGCCGAGATCGGTCTGTTTAGAGCCCGGATTACCTAACGCATTCCAACGTTCATGCGGCTGGCGAGATTACCCTACTTCGAGCAACCTCCTATATTAATAACAGCTTCACCTGCCGTACTGTCCAGGGGTATCAATCAATGTCTGCTTTAGATTCTCTGATCAACGAGTTCAGTGATCTTTCGTTGAATAAGGATAGTGCTAAGCATTTTTTCTCAGCAATCAAGGAAAGGAGCACACTCGTTGATTTGCTTAAGGTGCGGAAAGTTAGAAATGAACTGGTTAGTTGGATTGGTGAAGACACTACCGAGGCACTTCAGTTCTTGCATGTCAGTAACGGCTTAGAAGGCATATTATTGGCCGAATTGACAGATGAGGACTTGAAACGACTGATTGGCACTGTGCTGAAGTCACTGAATAGGACATACTTCAGAGATTTTGTTGGAAAAAATGATACAAGTGTGTTCACGAAAATACCAGAAAACAATCCAATTCGGCAAAGTCCTTATTTATTGGCATTTGTGTACTCGTCATTAGTTCGGTTGACAGGAGGCAAGACCGATATTGAGGTTGATATACTTGAAAACATTTTACCTGTGGTAGTCCTCTATAGCGATAGAAGGTTTGTTGACTTGACATTTGTGGTCCCTAGTGGCGAACGGCTCTTAACTATCCCCTCCCAAGTCATTCTGATTCTTTCCAAAGCTATTGAGTTGAACTCTAGAGATTCAGAAGAAGTTTTAATTAGATCAATTGACACAATATTTGAGAATGGAGAAGCGGCCAGAGATATTAAGACTAGCCATATTATTGTCTTTTCTCTAGTAAGCCTATTGTTTCACATTAATATTGACGTCGCGGAGCATATTTTTGGTCTTGATATAATCCAGATGAAATCATTTAAATATGAAAACACGAAATCTCGAGACCTCGTTCTTGCTGCTCTATATGCGCTATCCAGCTCCTGTGTCAGTAAAAATTGTAGAGGATTAGTAGCGCAGAATTTTGGTCAGGCTCTGCAAAATGCATATCAGTCTGCGAGCGGCCACTCTGTACAGATACTGGCAGCTTCCATTCTCGTGAAAATAGGTGCAAGCTCTGAATCCAATAAGAAGGAAAATGCTCAAATCTTAAACGAGTTCTCGGTCGTGTTTGAAGAAGCTGTGGAGGAGTACATTCATGGTGAGATGGTTGCTGAAAGAGCTATCGACGATTTTGATTATCAGAACGCCCTGGAAGGTTTGGCATATACATCATTATTGACGAGTGTGAAAGTTAGGCTGAGCCAAAGTCAGAACCTATTGAACAGTTTGGTTGAAAATATAAAATCGTCTCGCATCGTCGCTCAGTACTCGGTCTGGACATATTGCTCTCTTTGTATTTTAGTCAACATTACAAATTACAGCCCTAAGCTGTCAGTCGAACAGAAGAGACTAACAGAACTGAGGAACTATGCCGGTAAAAGTAATCTTGATAGTGAAATTGAATCAGATTCGATAATTAACAAAAGGAATCATGTTATCCTAGGCACTGGTGTTGTGGGAGCCATCAGCAAAAACTGCCCTAAGTTCAGTAATTCCAGCAAGGAAGCAGTTTCGTTGTTGTTTCGGAATTTGGTTACCGACCAGTCACACAGATCGTTGTTTGTTCAGGAGGGTGGACTGGCAGTTCTAATCTATCTACTTATACGGAATGGAAGTGGAAATGGGACACCGAACCTAGTAGATCCAAAGGTACTCAACGTTACTACAAGCGCGTTAGCTAGATCGCTTATATCCATTGATCCGAAAGCTGCTTTTAGTTCTAAGATTAGTCCGCTGGTGGTTATAAAACCCCTTATTGAGCAACTTCAATGTGATGCGTCAGAAATTCCCTTGTTGGACACCTTTGAGGCACTACTGGCCTTGACTAATATCGCATCGGTTGATGATTCAAGCCGAAGTCAGATCATCCGTCTTGGGTGGAACAAAATTGAAATTCTGATTGCGATTTCCAATACTTTAGTACAGAGAGCTACGGTTGAATTGATATGTAATTTGGCCATGTCTCCGCTTTGTGCTGAAAAATATCTTGATGGTTCGAAATCTGCGACCAGTCGGCTCGAGCTTTTATCAGCTTTTACTGATAGTGACGATCTGGAGACATCAACGGCCGCTTCCGGTGCAATGGCTCTATTGTCGGAGTGGGGTGAACCTGCTGTGGAGATTATGGGTCATAATGAAAAGTGTGTTGGGCAGCTTGTTTCGCTCCTCGGTGTTACCAACGCCGGAATTCGTGATAGAGCTATATCTGCAATTAGAAATCTGTTGGTCGGCGCGAAACAATTTGAGGATGACAAAGTTATTCAGCTCTTTGTTGAATACAAAGCGGCAGAAAATATCAAATCTATGGTCCAGCAGACTCATGACAGTGAAATAGTCATGCTAGCTGTTGAGAGTGTTAAAATCCTGCTCGCCCAGGCCTAGGCTAGAGTGGCAACAATCCAAACAAAATATTTATTTGTATATAGTTCTGGAGCCATGATTTATAGATCCAGGAAGTCACCTTTGGCCTTGTAGACTTCATATTCGAAATCTGGTTGAAATTCTTGGTAGAGCGATTCAGGATCACTAGTAGCGTTGTAAGTGAATAAAGCATCCTGCTCAGGAATGATCATCTTCGGTTTTCCTAAAGATTCCGCTGCATCAGCTAACAGTTGCGCCTGACAACTTCTCTCCATCAAGGTGAAAAGATAAGCAGCTTCATCCACCGTTCGCCCTACTGTTAGAAGCCCGTGGTTTTGCAGGATAACAGCCTTATTCGTATGTCCCAGTGCTTGAGCTATTTTACGACCTTCTTCATCTTCCACTGCTACTCCTCCGAAGTCTTCATAAACGCTATGACATTTATAAAATACACATGCGTCTTGATTAATCATATCGAGTGGTTTTCCAAACGCGGAGTACGCCTTGCCGTAAATTGAATGAGTATGGCATGCTGCAATAACATCGGGCCTGGCTTTGTGAAGGGCCGAGTGAATCATGAAACCAGCTTTGTTGATAGCTTTTCTCGAGCCACCTATAATATTACCATGTTCATCAACTTGAACCATATCAGAGGCTTTTAGCATACTGTAATGAACGCCTAAAGGGTTTATCCAGAAAGTCTCAGAATTAATCGGATCTCTGATAGAAATGTGTCCAGCAGCGCCCTCGGTATAGTCTTTGACACCGAAAACCCGAAAGGCGCCAGCCATATGTTCCAGCATCCATTTCTGTTTTGCCAGCATCGACTTGGGGTCGTTAGGATTGAAGTGAGGAATTTTATGGGGAACTTCACCAATGGTCATGTTCTGTGCGCCCTGGTTCTGGACATGGTACCCACGCGCATTTCCATTCTGGTTTGTGGACGGAGACATGATGATTCTAGCGGCAAGTACTGAACGTTGTATTTAAGTAGAACAGATTATCGCGAAGATATTAGAGCTTTCGTTGCTGGGGATAGCTTGGTTATTTATTGGCTCCGCTGCCGACATCGCAGCTTGAAGATCTCGCTGTTGATAACCCCTAATGCACAATCTCAAATTTATTTGTCCAGAAACAGCTGAATTGCATGCATTATACCTGCTTAAGATAAGGTTGCCGGCGGACACTCCGACACTTCGAACAGCCAGTAAAGGAACTCTCTAAGAAATGTATTCTGGCGGTCTCCGCGAATTCGGTGTTCGTCGTAAGATTGTTCAAACCCCCTTCCGCCAAAAACTTCTCGCCAAATCTGCAGCTTGAGGTATTCCAAACCGTGATATCAATGCGATCGATGATCAGATAAGAATAACATTAGTATGGCACGGCTTGTTTTACAAATCAGCGCGCGGTGGTTCGGGGTTGCGCAACTTATTTGTTATGTCTAGTAAACTCCGAAGAGTTGTGATCACAGGACTTGGTACAGTTAACCCGTTAGGAGTAGGTGTAAAATCGTCGTGGGATAAACTGGTTTCGGGAAAATGCGGAATAATAGCTCTTACAGAACCTGAATATCGGTCGCTTCCAAGTACGGTGGCTGGGAAAGTTCCATCCGACGAATGGAATCCTCTAGACTGGATAGATGCTGCTACAGTTAAACGTAGCCCTCTGTTTGTACAGTATGCATTAGCGGCCGCTAAGCAGGCTCTTGATGACGCTCAATGGCCTGTCCAGGGGTCGCTGACTTCAGCCTTGAACCGTACAGGAGTTGCGGTCGGTTCCAGCATTGGGGGTCTCGAGGCCTTTTACGAGAATGCCGTAAACTTCAACACAGCTGGATACCGCAAAATATCACCCTTGTTTATTCCCAACCTGTTAAATAACATGGCCAGTGGCCATATTTCCATAAAATATGGATTTACTGGACCAAATCATTCAGTTTCCACAGCCTGTACTACTGGTGCACATGCTATTGGAGATGCTGGAAATCTGATAAAACTGGGGATGGCTGATGTTATGATTGCGGGTTCGAGCGAGGCTGTGGTTCACCCTCTTTCAATTGCTGGATTTGCCAGAGCCCGAAGCCTCTCGACGAAGTTCAATGATGCCCCTGAAAAGTCGTCTCGTCCTTTTGACAAATTCAGGAACGGATTCGTTATTGCTGAGGGTTCGGCAGTCATGGTTCTGGAAGAATATGAACATGCTTTGAGTAGAAAGGCCAAGGTTTATGGTGAGCTAGTTGGCTATGGAATGTCGGGTGATGCAAATCACATAACGGCGCCAGCAGAAGATGGTGATGGTGCATACCGTTCAATGAAAATGGCACTTGAGTTTGCTGGTGTCCAACCAGATCAAGTGGACTATATTAATGCTCATGCTACTTCGACTCCTCTAGGAGATGCTGCAGAAATCTCAGCTATTAAAAGACTATTCCTGGGACATGATAGGGCCGCCTCAGCCATTGCAGTTTCATCGACGAAGGGCGCAACGGGCCACCTACTAGGTGCCGCTGGGTCTTTAGAAGCTTTGTTCACTCTCTTGGCCATCAACACTGGTGTGCTGCCTCCTACTCTGAATCTGTCTGAATGTGATCTGGGATTTGATTGTAATTATGTTGGGAATGTTTCCCAAAAAAAAGTTGTAGATGTTGCCTTGACGAATAGCTTTGGATTCGGGGGCACGAATGCATCGCTGGTATTCAAAAAACTCTAAATAAACTAGACTGTAAACGCACCATGTATATCGACATTGATCTCTAATATATAACCGACAGTCTTATACTAATATTCGCTTGGGATAGGAGAGGTAGGCCCGAAAGCCGCGCGGCGTAACACCATATATGTATACGAGGAGCACTAGATCACGAACCAACTGATAGAATATTCTAAAATGTCTAGCAAAATTCAGAAGATAATTGATAGAACCCAGGAAAAGTAAGTTGATCCTAGCGATATCAGGACTATGGTGGGAGATCTAACGGGGAAAAGGATTGTAAACGGCCAGTATTATGAAGCTCATCAAGCAGTTCGAACCGTAGCTGCGCGGTATGTTCGCTCGAAATCTTATTCTGATGCGATTGAGGTCCTATTTACGACTGCAAAATTATTATTGGAGGCCGATCAACCTGGCAGTGCGAGTGATCTGACTCTGTATCTTATTGACACATTGAAAGTTGGGAAGATCCCGCTCGATTCTGTTTCGAGGGCTAAAGTAGTCCAACTAGCTAAACTCTTTAAACCTGATGAACCTACTCTAAAGGCAATCGCAACGGAGGCTATTGGATGGACCATCAGCTCTGCAAGGACTGAAGACTCAGCACTGGCGAAGTCTGATGAACCGGTAATTTATCTTGGAGACCCTGAACTCCATCATGTTTTTGGTTCTATTTTTGCATCGGCCAACGAAGCCTACGAGGCCGAGAAGCATTTGCTACTTGGGAATAGTGAGTCCGCTGTTGTTTTGGCAAACCTACTTTATGAGTGGCATACAGAAGATGCAGCAAAGGAGAATGCTGGTGTCTACCTATCTCGTGGAGTTTTCGGTTATCTGGCTCTGGAAAATATCAGAGATGCTGCAAAGTTGCTGAGTGTTTTCATCAGCAAAATCCTGACTACATTAAGTGAAACCGACTATGAAGAATCGCGCATTTACGAACAGTCTGTCTATATATTTACAGAGACTCATTCCTTCATTACATTTTTGCAGCTACTGGTCATTACTTGCAGATCCAAGAACGCTGACATGTTCAATCGTCTTAAGCTGAGATACAGCAGTACATTAGACCAGATCCCTGCATTGCAAGATCTACTGACCAGAATAGGACAAGTGTATTTCAACATACAACCTCCTAGAAACACTAATATACTACAGAATCTCATGGGTGGGTTGTTCTCTTGAATATAAATCAATAGGTATAATAGAAACCTCCTTAAAGATTCTCCAAACATAGTGCTATTTCCTTTTAACGGAAGAGAGGTCAATAGCAGATGCTAATTCGTGTCTGTTATGTCTGAGCATCTCGCTTTTGGCTGCCTCGTAGGGCATCCACGTTCGTTTTCTTTTATAGCTCTCGGGCCACTCTTCTTCCAGCTTATCAACTATCATTTCATAAAAATGAAACTCAGTTCTTGGGGGTGGGGTACCCTTTTCCCACCCACTTGACGAGGGTCCCCATGATTTTGGAGGTCTTTTGTCTTCTATTACACCGAGAAACCTGGTGATTTTGCCAATTGCACCGGCTTCTTCCCATGTTTCTCGCAGAGCAGCATCTGCGTAATCAACTTCATCCAGTTCAATTCCTCCTTTTGGAATAACCCAGCACTCGGGTTTTGCTTCTGAGCTGACCACCAAAATTTGGTCCATGTCAGCGTTCAGGACTATTGTGCCAGCAACTAACCTGGCACCTGTCACCTCCGAATACTCTGGGGCTCTGTTAGCGACATATCAATCACATCACATCTCAACAACGCTTACTCTGATTCTCGCGCCCTTCACGAGCTACCATCGTCTTTTCCACAGCCATTTTCAAACCTGAAGACCGATGAGTACCTGTCTACAAATGCATGCTTTGGCATGCTTTGTTCGTTGTATTATGTAAGAAGTTCCCAAACTTTTGTTAGCGGAACAACTCAAGTTTATGAATAGGCAATTAATATATATTATGATACTGTCTAGATAGAAAGAACAGATTGTAATAGAAATAAGTATACAACGACAGTTTCACAGAAAGATTCAGAAATAAGAACAGGCGAACAAGCGTGCAGAAATAATTGGACCCTACATATGTCAAATAGATGGTCCTGCATTAATTGCTACAACGCACGCCTTCAGCAAGGCTGATCGTCAAAAGACTATCGATAAATATCTTCAATCTCCTAATTCATATCCGTCAAGCACTGAGAAATAATGACTTCACACCTCATAACCAATATTGTTGGTAAGGAGCTGCAACATGCTTTTGGCGCAGAGGACCCCTATTATTTGATAGTCGAGGAGACTGACGCGAGGGGGAACGTGTCGTCTAAGAAGGTTAAGAAGGAGATTCCGAAGGGTCTTTCTCAGAACGATATTAATATATTGAAGGCTGTGAAACGAAGAGCATACTACTACGAGCTCGTATTCAATCTTTGTGGATTTAATTGTGGCTTCACTATTTTGATAGGGCTTATTCCGTTTATTGGCTGGGCCATAAATCTTTATCTTGGACTTCAAACTATTAATAAGTGCGAGAAGATCGATGGTGGCCTTCCCAGCTGGGAACGTTCAAAGATGATGGCAAATTTAATTGCCGATGCGGGTCTGGGATTTATTCCTGTTGCTGGAGATATAGCTGGGGCCATTTATAAGTCCAATACTCGCAATTCTGCTCTCTTGGAAAAGTACTTGAAAAAGAGAGGATTGGAATCTTTGAAACAGGGAGGCGTAGATACGCCTGCAGCAGAGAAACATCATTGGTTTTCGAAAGGATCTAGTAATGGTCAGACACCCGCTGTTACCGATGCTACTGTCACTTCTCCGAGTGAGATAGTCGCGACTACTAAGCCCGCACACCTTGGGAGTCTCAGAAATCCACAGGAGCATGGTATTATCGAGGAAAAGGATGCATTGTCTCTGACGGCCGAGAAGAAGGATAAGCCCCCACCAGAGTTACCACCAAATCATCCAGCCTAACTGACAACTGTAATGTATGCCTCTTTATGCCTTTTATTTTTCCTAATATATTTGACTACTTAACCCAGCCTTTTCGTGTCGCCCTTCTATTTTTCTAAGCCAATATGAGAATTGGCCATGGATTCGTTCTGGGGCGTTGAATTGGCATGTTAGCTAGACTCGCATTATCGTCGAAACATTTAAGGCCTGCATGCTTCAATGCATGCAAATTCTCATCAGGTGACATTGATTACGATACTCTTACTTACCATGTTTAAGGATTCGCTAGATTCAAAAAACTATTACTAACTTGCTAACCGACTACTATGTCCACCACTTCAGCGAAATTGACGAAACATAAGCCCCAAGCGGATAAAGATTCAATTGAACAAGCCTGCGACTCCTGCCGAGTGCGAAAGCTGAAATGTACGAAGGAAGTGCCGGCGTGTAGTAAATGTGTCCAGTATGGCCGAGAATGCTCCTATTCGCCAAAAACCATGAGATCCCCCTTGACCAGGAGGTATTTGACTCAAATGGAAGAACGTTCGAGGAAATTGGAAGCTATTTTACATGAACTGCTTCCAAATGATGATATTGAAATGCTGTTATCTAGGCAGGGTCACTCATTAAATGGCCCAGCTCTAACCGTTTCAACAAACCCTATATTTCCTAACGCACTTAAAGAAGAGTCTTCCCCGTTCGTTACTTTCGCCAGTTCTTTGGCGAGTGGGTCAACACATTCCCATTCCTTAGCTACATCGCCTAATAGTGGAGTTACGTCGCCTGCCCACAGACCAACCGAACCCAGCGAGGAGATACCTGAAGAGGCTGATGGATTTGATTGGATCGAGGAAGATGTCTGGGGTAACGATTTGTCGGATGGAATGGCGGCGTTGTCTATTAATCCTCAGGGAACGGGCTATTTTGGAATCGCTTCGGGATCAGTCCTATTGCGCGCATTAAAGATTGACCCGTGGGATTTAACAGTATCCCCTAGGCAAAATGATCCGGCCAATCGCGACCCCACGATATCCAACCTTGACACTGCTCTTGTTGGTGGGTACATGACCAATTCTATAATAGACGCTTACTTCACTTTCTATCACACATCGTACCCTTTCATGCACGAAGAAACTTTCCGAAGTCTTTATGAAGGGAGAGCTTCTAGACCTAGAGAGGATATATGGGAAATTTTGTTAAATACAGTTCTGGCAGTTGGTGCTTGGTGTTTGAACAGCGAACAAGGAAGTGCGGACCTGACGTTCTATCAGAATGCCAAAAGCCGGATCAACGCTACTGTTCTCGAAACAGGGAGTCTGTCACTCCTTGTTGCCTTGACATTATTGACAAATTATATCCAAAAGCGGAATAAGCCCAATACAAGTTGGAATTATCTTGGTTTAGCAGTGAGGATGGCACTTGGGCTTGGAGTATATCGGGAATTTCCAGGATGGAAAAGCGGAATATTAAAGCAAGAGATGCGCAGACGCTTGTGGTGGGGTCTGTATATTTTTGATGCAGGCGCCTCAGTAACATTTGGGCGTCCAATCAATCTGCCAGAAATATCCACTATCGATGCAAAATTACCCATGAACATAGACGACTCTGATTTAACTGTTCTCAGCACAACAATTCCTATGGAACGAGATGGGCCTACGCTCTATTCTGGAATGATAGCTCAAACTAAGTTCACTTTGCAAACTAGTTCGATTTATAATAGACTGATTTCCAAACCGATTCCCAGTGCAGAAGAAGTCCTTCAGATGGACAAGCAAATCGACATTTTCATCAGAGATATTCCTCCATGGTTTGCTGAAACTGGGCTACCTATCTCACATTATACAGCTGGAACTCATCTCAGTGATGCAACCGTTGCAGGACTCATATTGTCTAGATATCGTCTACACTGGAGATACAAAAACCTCCGTATTATTATGTTCAGACCGTTCGTTGTGCAAACGATATTGTCAACCAACAATCACAGCGAAGCGTCTTCCACTGCACCCACCAGTGAAGCTGAGCTTAGATGCAGATCCATATGCCTTCAGAATGCGCATGATACTATTCTATCGGTCGAAGAGTTTGTTAGTACAGGTCAACTTTCTAGTATATCCGTGTGGTATGCAGTATTCTTCCTGTTCCAGGCCTGTATGATTCCTCTAATATGCTTTTGTGCTGATCCGACTTCGGAAAACAGTCCGGCATTGTTTGATGATATCGAGAAGACGAAGACTGTTCTATGCTCACTTTCTGCAGATAATAGATTGGCGCTACGATTTTTAGAAGTTATTGACCGCCTATGTGGAAAGTACATCGACAATTACATCCAGACTCAAACAAGCCCAGTGGCTAAGGCGGAATTCATGTCGGACATATCCTCGTACTTCTTTGACGGGTTTATAGATTACACTGGACAACAGGGTGGGAGTGAGCTCTCCAATCCCGGCACATTCGACATCCTATCTGATGGGCTGTAGTGCTAATATTTATACTGGTATTATGGGTGATGCATAGAGAGATGGGTCCACACATCGGCAATGCGCGGCAGCATTGATGCATATTCAAGTTATGTAAGATTGAGCAGGAACAACCTAGAAGCCGTGATTTGTAATTATATATATTTATGTTCAATACTGAACAGTTAACTTAGTGAATTAAACACAAGTGGGAAAGAACTGATCCAGGGCAATATGACAGATGTTTTACCGATTATATGGTCCAGTCGCCTGAAGGTCTTCTTGGCAGAAAATGACGATACTGCTAGTGGTGATTCGCTGGCTCCGGAAATGACTGGCTCTCATTGCTTTTCCACAAGAATTTCGCATTCATACCACACTGACAAGATCATACTACCTCCATCTACACTGGAGAGCCTGCTATCTCAGGTATCGGACTCTAGTTTGCTTCCATCTCCACTACTCTTCCGGCTAACTAACCCCTCTAACAAGAAAGTAACACATGTTGGTGTTCGAGAGTTCTCGGCGGAGGAAGGTACCATCCAGATCTCGGCTGGGGTGGCGAAGAACTTACAGTTGCATCATCAGAACGACTTGATTCTCATCAATCTGGTTCTGTTGCCGAAGGGAACCAGCCTGACACTCAAAACAGATACTACCGGAATTGTAGAGAGCATAGATTGGAAACCGCTCCTGGAGTCAAGGCTCCATGGTTCATTCACTGCTCTGACTAAGGGTGATATTTTAACAGTTTCCCATCCTTTTATACTGGGGAAGAATCTTGATTTTGTTGTTGAGAGAATTGAGCCCGAGAACCAGTCGGATGCCGTTTGCATAATTGATACAGATTTAGAGCTTGAAGTGATTGAGGTGGACGAAGGAGGGGTTATGCAGTCAAGAAAAGGTGAACGACACAGCCAACCAAATGATTTCCCGATCGAAGTGGTCATTGATGGCGAAGCTGTAACTGTTACGGAACTGCGACCAGCGGATCAGGTCAGGTTCACAATTAACATGAAGAACGACGTGAAATTAAAGCGTCTTACAATCTTGCCTGAAATCATATCCGGTCAGGAAGATGCATCACTTTTAATGTTTGTTGGCACCGACGAAAGGAGTACTACGACTGAGTCGTTTCTCTGGTCAAATCTGAAGGATCTCAGTGGGGAAGTTCAGATATCCTTGGATGACCCATTGCTGAGACCGTACAAAACAGAGACTGGTATTAAGTTCCATATTTTGATAACAAATGAAACATCACCTCTTTCGTTTTCACTCAGGGCATTGGTTGGGGCGGATATGATAGGAGAGGATCAATATGTCGAACCATCAGCATCAGCCTGTCCGAATTGTCATCAGAAAATTCCGTCACAATCGATGGCCCGTCATGTTGCTTTCTGTGAGCGAAATAATATACTTTGCCCAGATGGATGCGGGAAAGTTTTCTCGCGAAAGGAGGGTATCCCAGTAACTCATTGGCATTGTCATGAGCATCAAGTTCATGGTGATTCTGTGCTCTCTAACAATCTTCATTCGTCGCACTTCCATGTTTCTAGCATTTGTGAGGGCTGTGGTTTAAGCTTTTCGGACAAGGTCTCTATGGCCCTCCATAAGTCAACAAACTGTCCGGCCAGGTTGCAGATTTGTAGGTTCTGCCATCTGCTTTTACCACAAGAGCTGGCTACGCCAGCAGATGTCCTTCAAGGCTTAACAGGGCATGAGTCATATTGTGGTAATAGAACTACTGATTGTGAGGTATGCAAGCGGGCGGTTATACTGAAAGACTTTAAAACACATCTTGAATTTCATAAAATTGATCGTCTCAATGAGCCTGAACCGCTAGTTTGTAGGAACGAGAACTGCCCTCGGCTATTGATCCCATCATCAAAAAACTCACTGGATATCTGTGGAGTTTGCTACGGGCCTCTGCATTCAACTCTTATTGATCTAAATGGATCAAACCTCAAGAGGAGAATAGAACGAAGGTATGTTATTCAGCTTACGAGAGGTTGTGGAAAGCCATCGTGTATCAATCACTACTGTAACTCAAACAGGCCACAAAAAAGGGCTTTCAGTGAGATAATGTCAACTGATATCAAGTTTTTGATGGACAAGGCAACCGAACGAAAGTTCTGGTTTTGCGTAGATGAAATGGCCACGAAGCGCCAGCTATTTGTTAAATTTGAGTCTGGGAGCGGGAAATATTCAGTGGGATCTTGCGCTCGAGCCATTGACGAAGCTAAGGGAAATGAGACTGAAGCCCGCCGCTGGCTTGAACTTAATTGCCTATAGCTATCATAATTAGTGTATAGAATATATTTATTAATCCAGAATTTTTTCTTTATTAGCGGCTTGATTAGATTCATGATATTAGTGGACAGTTGTAGTTGGAACAACACTGGAGGCGCGGGCCCTCCAGACTATATTATGGTAACATGCTTCAACTAAATAGTATTCAATAGAAATGATACAGAATTTAGGAAATGGTTGGGAACTGTCCAAAAGGGAAGCCAAAAATCTCACCCTCCGCAAGTTTTAACCGAGGAGCACCTCCTTGGCCCAAGTCTGTATTTTGAGCAAAACCATCCGTTCCCCACCAATCGACTGTCTTCGGATGGTATTGAACTGCGAAGAAGATGATTATGGCGGAAAGAGCAACACCCGCAGTCAATGCCGATGTCAAGACATAGTTATAGCGCTCCCACCATCCAAAATATCTTTTTCTGATATAGACCATGAAAGCAAATCCCGCGTAGATACCAGGTGTATAGAAAGCAAGAGAGTACGGAGCATACGTCAACAAACCGCCAATAACAATCACAGGATGGAAGTACTTCAGCTGTCTGGGAAACCTCCTCTTGATATACCAGATTGGGGCAGGCAGCAGTGCACCAATCAAGAAACACCATTTCAGTATAGGGTAAATACTTTTGAACACCAATTTGGGGCCAATTACACCCCAAATAACTGATGCGCTGTAGTAAGTATTTTCATTAGGGCATAGAAACTTCTCCTTTGTACTTTGAATGGCATGGTTACAGATCCCATCCACATCATGAATCAAGAAATTCACCACCCCAATACTGACAAAACACTGAATAAAGGTAGCAAGAACCATGGCTCTAAAAATTGCTCGAGGAGGAATCTTCGTGTAATGGGCCATTTTCTGAGTGCTCAAATAACCCTCAGATTGGCCATCAATATTGTAACCATACGTCTTGATGATCATCAATGCGATACCATTACCTTGTAAAGCATAACCTACAATAAGCTCCACGAGAACGTTCAGACCAAAGCTGAATCCAGTAGATGAGTAGATTAATGTTAGGGGGATTAAGAAAACGAAGTTGATACCCAGGGCGAAGAAGATTCCCCAGACAGGAGTGTTGGTAGGATAAATTTCAACGAAAACAATACCCAGGACGAGGGAAATGATAAGAATTATGACGAACCACCAATCAGGAACCTCCTTGTAACGTGAAATTGCCTGACTGAAACCATCCTTCTGATTATGAAAGTTTGAACGATTTCTGTCGATGAGACCCTTGTAGACGTCAGCAAATGCACCCTTAATACCAGGCCAATTAGTGAGAGTCTGATCAATCACAGCGTAAGGGTAAATAGCAAAGAATGACCCGTAAATGACCAAACTGGCAGCAGAATAATAGGGCGGGGAGTATTTTTGATACATTTCGTTAGAAAATAGTCCCTTGGAGTCCAAAACTTGGGTCACATCGTAAGGAGTTTGGTCATTGGCATACAGGGAGTTGGTATTGATGGGAATATATCCTGTCCATTTATAGTTGGTATAGTATACCGCTGGAATAATAATACAACCGGCGATAGCAGTACCAATATAAGAATTGAGCTGAGTATAGAATGGCAAGACTAGAGGAGCGTTCCACGAAATTATGTTCCAATCGAAGGTAGTCAAAGGATTAATTCCCAATCCATAGAATCCAGTAATAGTATTAAGTAAAAGGTTGTCTGGCTTGATCCATACCATCCAGTCAAAGTTAGACAACGCAGGGAACAGATACCCGGGGAGCCAGAAATAAGCAAAGCTAGCACCGAAGAATATCCAGAAGAATCTGAATTTCGATATCTTCCAACCATTGACGACGATTTTTGAGTCCCTGGATACCAAAGCTCTGTTCAAAGCGATAGTTGGAAGAACCGTGGGCCACATAGCCCTTGTGGGATATATGACAAACTTTCTCAGAACACCAGCGAACCCGAATCCAATGAACTGAGTAGACAGAACTGATAAGAATTGATATCCTGCCGAAATCCAATCATTGTGGTAGTAAAGCTTCTGCACCATAATATTCCAAAACGCATATGGAGTCGAGGCACCAGCACTGACAATTATAGAGGCAAACATTTGCTCTTTGAACTTCACGGAGTTAGATATATACACGGTCAATTTCTGAGTAAACTTACTGTCCATGGACCTTGATTCAAATGCCACTTAGTGCCAAGTAAAGTAAAGCCCCAGTTGGGCATGATAATTGCAAACAACCGTCCAAAAATTGCAATAAAAATCTGGAGCACTCCTAAAGATATTGAGATATTTGGCTGACGTGGTTCGAAAAATGAATTGACAAAGCAGCCAATAATAACGAAGACAATTCCGATAACATACGATCTGGACAAGTTAGTAAGGCTGGTGATTTGAAAGCTCCGGATGTCATACCTAATAGTCTCAATGGGAGCGTCCAAATCATCGAAGGGCTCGGTGACAGATCTCACTTCAGCATACGGAGACCAATACCTGATCATGGCCGCGTCGGACTTGACTTCAAGCTCATCGGCAGTTTTCTCGCTATTGAGTAAATTGCTATCAATTCTAGCACTTAGCTCGTGGTTCAAGTTTGAATCAGCTTCATGATACTCCTTAGCATTTTTCAAGATCTCAACTGCCTCCGAGTAAGACAACTCCAGTGCCTTCTGCCAGACAAAATCATAGTTCTTGTTAAGCGGATCTTCAGAGTCCCCATTGTAGGAATGGCCATATCTTGCATAAAAAGCTTCCTTTTGATCTAAGGAAATTTCAACAACCCCAGCTGATTTTTCATAACCGTCATTCACGTTCTCAGACTGCGGAGCCTCTTCGATGCCACCCATCTTGCTTGTTGACATCCAAGGTTGTCAGAGACCCCCCTATATTTATAGCTTCCTGTAGGCATTGATACCCCCACAAGACGTGAGCCGTGAACCGCTATCTAGATTCGAGTTTCGTCGATATGGCGTTATCAGTTGACTGCATCTCGAAACCATGTAGCACGCCATATATGGAAGCGATCTTTATGTGCCGTTTAGCCTTTTCCCAAAGCAGCTGTGAATATGCAGGAGTTCTGCACGATAAAGTACACGTCTAAGTAGATCGTGATGCCGCACGTAATTAAGGGGAGAAGCTGACAGTCATTTGTGCAATAGCATAATGACGTGATGTTAAAAACTGTCATATACAACAAAAAGGAGCGATCAAACTGGCTTTTGTCGACCAAATAGCACACCACCCACTTCGACATCTCGATATCTCGACATCTCGATATCTCGACAAAAGCGCAGCGCTTTGTCATCTGGAACACATTGCCGGTTAAACTATAGATGTGTTATCTATTCATATATGTCCCTGATAGTAGCATTCTTATCTGCTGAAGTTGAACTCAAGATCTTCAGCTGATTTACACAATCTGCAACGCCTAATGATGCTATATATCTGATTTATCTCTGATCATATCCATTTTAACAGCTACTGCATCGGTGCCGTGTCCACTTGGCCTCTGAATTCAGATCGATATGATGCCGTGAATGTTGTTGTGGTGAGGAACAGGTTGAATATGCAGGTTGTTATTGCTCGTTGTAACTTTATTTATCTACCCATCTGTGATATCCCCCGTCCGGTAAAATTGAGGAGAGATGTTCAGTGCGGGTATTTTATCGGTACCAGCATCTGGCCCTGTGAGACATGCACTCAATCCACTCGGATGAATGTTTATTCCCTCAAGTGCCGCAGCGCCGAAGGAAGTGGTCATTTCGAAATAAAGATAAGAGATGTGTTAGAATTCAGATAACTCTTTTTGGCGCTTGCCAGATTCGTCATTTGAGTTGCCCGATAGTTGATGAACAGAGTTCTTATAGACTACGAGGGTTCCGGTAATATCGGGTTCAAATGTGCCAAGGCCGGCCAAGAAACTATATCGAGACACGGATCTCGCTGTTAAGGATTAACCGAACGACAAGGCATGGACTAACGATAATAAACGGCACCAGTCCGGTTCCTATACTCTCTGTCTTTTAGAGAAGGGAATGGGCGCCCTCAAGCTGCTCAATGATATTGATAACTAGCTGTGCGGTACCGCCGCTTGCAATATACCCATGGCCTTCAAAACCATAAGCATGGATTACTGGGGACTGCTCTCTACCTTTTTCTAGTTCAATTCTTTGCCCACCTCTTCGTGCTGGCCTGAATCCAACGATGTCCCGTAAAATTGTTAGGCCATCTAGCTTTGAGGCGTGGCTACTGTTTTTAACAGGTAAGACTTGATTAGGAGTCGTAATTGCTGCATCATATGCTTGTGGAGCCAAGTCCTTCACTCGAATAATTATATCCCTACTAATCGCTTCGTCAACTTTGCTACTCGTACTATCTGGCTGAGATATGCCACCAAATACAGCACCCTGACTGAAAGCTCTGGGGATAAAATATGTGTATTCGCGACCAGTTCGTATGGCCATAGGACCAGTATAGTCACAAGCGACCAACATGGTTTGGCCCCTTACGGCATGGACAGCAGCGTCCTTCACATCGAGCAATGTTCCAGCCCCCAATCCAGTGGCATTGACGATGATGGGAGGTGATTCTGTAGCTTGGAAAGATGAATAGCTAGTGGCACTTTGTATTGTTTCCAGTTCAGCTTGGATGAACTTGACACCATCATATTCCTCCAGTTTAGATCTGAGCCAAGGCAAATATACCCATGGATTGATACTCATGCTTAGATACTCAATTCCGCCGGTGATGCCACGACGCGGAATAGGTAATTCGGACTCTCTCAGATGTCTGTATTGGTGGGCAAAAAGATGGATCTTCAATGAGCTTGGATCTGGTACACTGATATCATCGTAATATTGGCGGAGCAATCGCATTTGTATGCCACTAGAAGGATCTTGATGGGCTATTCTCCAGAAAAACCGGTATGTCTCGCCCTCAATCCAATGAGTTAGCTCGTCTTCTGGATTTTCGTCTGCTGCAAAAATAGCTCCTGCCCAGGGGCTCGCCCAATCTCCCTGTACCCATTCCTCACCCGTTTCAGATGGCAATCGTGGGATCTCCCTAGCAATAATATTTATGAGTGGTGCGTTACGGTTTTTCTTCAAGTAGTAGGCAATCGTTAAGCCAATGACTCCAGAGCCCACGATTATAACTGGTCGACGGCGCTGTGTGTCTTTTCCATCAGTATCTTTATACAATACCATTCTATTCAATTCGGGTATATTTAGTTAGATACATATCAAACATGCGAAGCCAGTTATTAATATATTAGTCGAACTCCGATGCATGCATCAAACTACCCGGCCTGATATTGATCATATCACATCTGTGATCGCTTGACGCGGCTGACGTTTTAGCTACATATAAAAAACATTGCCTGGAACGAAAATGAAATCATTATTATTAAACTTGTTGTTATGTTTGGCTGGAATATCTGCTGAAGCATTCCAAGAGACAGCATTATCTTCATCGAGTTTGATCGACCCTCCATCAGTAAAGAAAGTACAGTAAAAATTCTCATTATGTCAGAAGCTACGCCAAAGAGAGAAATCAAAACGCGATTTCCAGTCGTAAGTATCCGGTTTATCTTTCGCGATCACGTGGTTGCTCAGTTGTAGTATACTAACAGCCTCAGGCGCGAATTAAAAGATTGATGCAATCTGATGATGATATTGGAAAGGTGGCACAGGCCACCCCAGTTGTAGTAGCTAAGGCTTTGGAGCTATTCATGGTTTCTCTGGTGGATGAATCGTGTAATCAGGCCCGCGCCCGCAATTCGAAGCGCGTTTCGCCGGCTCATCTCAAACTTGCTGTACAGACCATCGAGCATTTCGACTTTCTGCAGGAAACAATGGACAAATACCCGGACCCAGTAGCAGAAGACCAAGAAAATGGTGGAGATGATGACGAGCCCGGTTCACGCAGAAGGCGGAAGTAGGGCTGCGGTTGACATCAGCGGCCGTACTGGAACATTACTATTTATATTTATGAAATGAATGTATATGATCTATGAGATGATAGTTAGATGGTTTCAGTCATTACTGTTATATTTATATCCATATCAATCTAATGCTATGGCATTACTCAAAATGCGATTCTGTGTCAGATAAAAGTTGACCTGTAATGCAGATTGAGATGATAATGCAAGGATTATCTATTCCAACTATGGCATAACTTCACGTACGTTTTGCATTTTTTTTTTCGAAGTTTGTCCAAACGACCCAGTATAAATAGCTTTCGAGCCTTCGGTGGACCAGTCCAGCGGGGTCAAGAAAGTAAACACAACTAATCACGAGGTTCAGGATCTTTGTGTGCGAATCCAGGTGGGTTGGCAATTATCAACATATCGGTCTCCTCTCTTTTGCCTGGTAAGGATCAAGACTGTTGTGTAACACGTTCAATTTACCATCCAAAATGCTCATTCCTTCATTGGATAAGTCGTTAGTTCGGGCAACTTTTGCGACAAATAGCACAACAAGTGGGATTCCCTCCACGGGCGGCTATCGTACCCTGCGATGGTTTATAAGCGCCGGTCACAAATCACGCGAGCAACGAACAGGTGTGGACAATAATACGAATACTAGGTCGTCGTCAACTACGGTCTCGGGTGATAGTCACCTAACGGAGTACTCCCTGAAACGAAATACAAAGAAGTTTGCGCCATCTTCTATAAGATATCTGCATAATGTGAAAAAACCACGATTCAAGTTCACAGTAGCCGAAGCGTACTGTCCTAAAAAGAGATATGAGTATGATCAGCAGGAGAGAATGCCAAGAGATTCGAAGAATGATATTGTAGGAGGTAGACTAGGACGTGCACATACTGGAGAGGATTCGTTTTTCATCAAGGAATGGATGTCGGATGGGCCGTTGAAGGGATCATTTGCGTTGGCGGTTGCCGATGGTGTTGGTGGATGGGCCACTATTGGGATCAATCCGTCCAAATTCAGCCACGGACTCTGCGAGCAGATGGCCGTAGAATTCAAGCGTACGGAAGAGGCTCTCAAATCTCAAGATCCGACTAGTGCAACATATCATGACGACCGAACAACCACTGCATCGCCACAAGGTCTCCTTGAGGCCGCGTATGCAACATTGAAGAAGGAAGGTGATAGCTATGCCGGTGGATCTACAGCATGTGTTGGAGTTGCATCTGCTTTTACCGGGATGCTTAGCGTCGCCAACGTTGGTGACTCTGGTTATTTTATTTTCCGACAGCGGAGAGTCTATAGACGTTCCACCGCACAGACGCATCAGTTCAACACTCCCTTTCAGTTGTCAATAGTTCCTAAATCTTTAATGAAGCGTCGAGGAAGAAGCCCAATATCGGATGACCCACAAGATGCTGATTTATCCCAGCATCAATTAAAACATGGTGACGTGGTAGTCCTGGCTACGGATGGTCTAACTGATAATGTGTTCGCACAGGAGATACTTAAAATTGTGACCAACGGTATGCAGCACTCGCATATTTGGACAGATGAAGGTGAGACGACAGTAGATAAAAGTGAATCTGTAGATCTGCAAACTGGGGTCCAAGAGATAGCTCGTAATCTGGTAAGAGCTGGTATAAATGCATCCCTTGATCCGAATAGCGAGTCTCCATTTACTTTGAGATTACGACAGGAGATGGGATTTGTAGCTCCTGGTGGCAAACCTGATGATATCACTGTTCTCGTAATGCTTGTCGAAGAATTAGACCAAGATGATATCTAGACGGTGTAAAAATTGCATTTTTCAACATGTAAGACTGGAATATTTATATATTTATTTATTAGTGATTACTTAAACTTGACTGGGACTTTTCAAGAAATGCTATTGTCGGCTTAGGCGTATTTGGCATTTCCAAATCTAGAACTGAACATCATCAAGTGTGGGCGCTCGTCTAACCGATCGCTTAAGCTTTGTATATCTCGTTGGCTGGATTTCGGGTTGTATCACGCGCCTAAGCCGTTGCTCGCCACCCTGGTCATACTCATAATTCAAAACGAATTCGCGAATCTTGTCATGCTCATCACGAAGGCGCGATTTCTCAGTTACAACGTTAACAGCAAATTTGGAGTCCGCGGGGACATTGACATCAATGACCTGGGATTTACCAACTTTCTTCGTCAGAAGCTTATACCCGACAGTCGAGCCATTCGCGAACTTTGAAGAGTCATGCCCTTTAGAATCTCTTGTAGACGGTACTGGGGCATCGAAGACAGCAACTTTCTCTTCATTTTTTCTATCCATACGATCAATCATTAACTTCTGGAACTCTCTCTCGACTTGGGCCATTGCTTTTATATCCGCTCTTGCATCCTGTATTCGTTTATTTTCCATAGCCCTCACTCTCTCTCGTTCTTCCCTGACACGTCGTTCCTCTTCTGTTTCTAATGGTGCTTCCTTTTTCGGCTCTTTCTTAAGTTCGTAGCCTTCTCTCGAATAACCTTCGGCAACTGCCAGCAGTTCCGTTGCAATCTCAGCTTCGGCCGCCTCATCTTCTTTGGACAATTGAGTTGACGGTTTTGTGGGTGGTGCATTATTTGTTTTAGTTTCAATGCCGTTGTATTGGTTTGATGCTTGAAGTAGCTTTTGAGAAGCCTCCAGTACAGAATCAGCTAATTTCAAGCCTAGTAATTCGAACGTATCTCTGATCTGAAACTCGATGTCCATTGGCATAGGATCTTTGGTGAAAATATAATACTGGAAGAAATAAACAAGCAATTCGAATCTCTTTCTGTCTTTCTTAAGCTGAGTAATAATACCAGGGGATTCTAAAACAGTGCAAACAAGCCTGATTCTAAAAAACTCATTAGGAGGGTCGAGGGCTGCAACCTGGCCAGGACGGGGCCGTCCGCCTCTGTGTCCAAATGATATAAGCATGAACAAAACATTATACACCACTTCGTAAGGCACAAGCAGGTATCTACTAAGTTCGGCTAGAAACTTAACTTCCGAGATTCGCTTCTGATTAAACTCAAAGCTGTTCACCTCTAACCCTCTTCGGATATTTTCTAGCAGAGCATCAATGACAATAACAACAAAGGACCGATATGATGAAGCAAAGGAGGCCATAAACCATGCCATATACTCAATATTGACATATTTGACCTTCCAAATTTTAATAAACACTTTACGTAAAGCTTTGAATGTATCGACGTCATTCCAAT
Source organism: Sugiyamaella sp. yHKS617 (assembly GCA_030580325.1). Classification (NCBI taxonomy): domain Eukaryota; kingdom Fungi; phylum Ascomycota; class Dipodascomycetes; order Dipodascales; family Trichomonascaceae; genus Sugiyamaella; species Sugiyamaella sp. yHKS617. The sequence goes on along the minus strand of JAKTSR010000034.1, from coordinate 31,302 downwards.
CCATCCTTCTCAGCTGAAGCAGAACTGCACCACTTGTTTCTTTCGACAGATCGAAGTATATCAGTTTTCGAATATAAAGCTCGATTACGGAGCGTTCCTTCTGGATGATAACCTTAGGAGGGGGGTTAACATAAAGAAGAGCTCCACTGATCATAGCTTTATCTTCCGGAGAGAAAAACTTTTTATCTCTCTGATGTTCAAGAAACTGCATCATCTTACTCATAAGCGCATGTGTATCAGGCTTTCTCATCAGGTATCGTCCACAAGTCTCAAACAAGTTGAAAATGTTTTCAATATTTACTGAATCCAAATGGGCAATAAAGGTTTTTATCTTGTGGAAAATTACGTGCTTGGGAACTATTCCAAACTTGATTAATTCACCTAAGTAACGAATGGTAAACATTCTTCGAGATGTCAGAGCCTTCCTCTTACGGTGCCGTTGAAGATACCGAATAAAACTGTCCAGGTACTCAATAACTCCAGCCGTGATATTCTTGCAGAACGGGTCCAGAGTAGCAATGAATCTTGCATAGAATGGCAGCTTATATTGATCAGTGATAGGAACTCTGGTAAGGAATCTCAGAACTTTGTTCTGGGATGCTTTATTGTTGAGTGCCACAAACTCGATAGCCATATTGTCAACATTAGTACGCGACTGCAAAGTTGATAACGAATCCAAAAGTTCCGATATTCTTGTGCCAGCAGTCGGCTCTCCATCTGCCACGTCATCAGCACTTTGGTCGCCTTCAAATTCGTCGAATTCCACATCTTCGCCTATATCTTCCGAGTTGGCTTGCTCGTCAATCTCCTTTGAGTTCATCAGGTTGTCCAGTTCATTCATAAGTTGCTTGTCTTTCTCGTCGACTTCTTGCTTTTTATTTCTTGTCGATTCAGAATCTGAGCCTGATTCGGATTCCTCACCCTCTACGTAACTCTCCTGTATATCACTGCTTTCTCTGCCCTCCTTCTTCTTGTCACGGTCATCGTGGTCACCTAGATATGATAAGTCAACTAACTCTTCGTAAAATTTCTTCTGCTCGATATCATCCCATAACCCACCATCTTCGCCATCGAGGGCTTGTGCAAGACTGATCATTACCTCGTCCTCAGTCTCATTGGTTATCTTATAGTCAGGCATCTCCATACCCAAGTAGTCAGAAAGAGTACCACAGAGACCATGCAACGTCTGGAATCTAGTCAATATGTTCTCCAGACTTTCTTTCTTATCATCTAATATTTTACCAGTCCGGATATATGCTTCATTGTTCAGCTTTTCTGTTTTTCTTGCGTGTCGGGCAAGATCTAGAAGTTTGCCTTGCATAGTTCGAGTATACTTTTGAAAGGTGGTAAGAAAGAGCTTTTGAATATCAGGCAAAATTAACGGCGACTTTTCGGGTAAAGCAGGTCGTTGTGACTGCTCGTTCTCTTCAGGTCCGGCCCTAGGCTTAGATATACCAGTCAGGGTGTGGCCATAGTTCTTCAATATCACAACAGCAATAGACGCGCTAGTAAAATCAACCAAGTCGTAATTCAGTACCTCCTGTAATGCGCTTAGTGGCGGCGGGACTACTACACCATTCTCTGTCTTTCTTAAAGCCCATTGAGGGACCTCTAATTCCGCCTGGGTAACATCAGATGTGAATCGAAACACATTCACCAACCATAGTTCTATCAAAACACGTAGAACAATTTTATGGCGATCGGTCCTAGTCTGTTCTTCCCTGACTCTGGCATCAGCAGTTAACGAATCAAGGCTATCTCTGGGAGGATTTGAGATTCCCTGAAAGAAGTAAGACAATAGTTGTGGTGAAAATTGAACACTGAATCGCTGATGCAACGCTGAGGCAACCTCCACTCCAGCAAATAAATCTGCGGAAGACTTGCACTTAGTGAAACCCTCACAAATAGCAGCCAAAATCTCTGAAAGATACTTTTCCAAAGAAACAGTCTTGACATCATTTAAGAGAACTGCCTGTGACTCTTCAACCAGATTGACACGGCATCTTTTGATGAAAGCTGTGTTTTTCTTAAGGGTCGTATCAAGATTCGAAGCGACAGGGAGCACATTCTCTACCCCGTCCCAAACAGATGTGTTCAGGTCTCTCAGAACTTTTCTCCTTGCATTTCTAATAGCAGCAGCAGAGGGAGGTGCCTGGGTGCCAGTATCAGATGCCTATCAGGTTAGCTAAAGCCATTTTTGAGAGAGCACGTGGGCCCAAGAGACAGAACTTACCTCAGTCATAGTATAATTCACCTGTGGAATAATGAAGCACCATTCCAATTTCTGAAACCAGGACTTTCCTCAAAAATTTGACACCTCAATAATCGAATATCAAAGTTAGCTTTCAGCAATTGTTTGTATGCTTGATGTCTGTTTCGCTGACATGCAACTCTCCCAGGATCCGCCCAATCCGGGTAATAGATGATAATACTGCTGCATATATATAGTATGATAGTTCGCGATGGCAGCTGGTAGACTAATTGGGCATTATGTTTCTTTGTAAAGAACAGTGCTGAGATACTACTATCTTTTATCTGAGCTCAATATTCGTGTTGTACGAGTGTGCATCACATAAATGATTACACATTTATATTACAGTAATAAATAATTTGCCTCTAAGACTACTAAACATCATTCAGGGCCACTGAAATGGCACCTTTATGATGTCCATTGTATTGACGAATGATCTGGCCACTAGCCAATTCCCAGAGTCGAACATAGTGATCAGAACATGCCGTGACAAGGTACGCAGAATCTGCACTGAAGGCACAGTCCCAGACCCATCTCTGATGACCTTGCAACACCGTTTCCATAGGAAACCCAGGTTCTGTCGACCATATACGAGCAGTATGGTCAGCTGAACATGTTGCCAGATGCTTGACATCTGGTGACAGAAGCACCTTCGTAATATATTTTGAATGTGCTCTGAACCGCGTAACAGGGATAATCGTGGTTAATTCCCGGCTCGTTTGCATTTTCCAGATGTAACAGTTACCTGTGTTGTTTCCCGCGACCAACATGGATCCGTCTGAAGCTACTGAAACCGATCTCACAGGGACGTCATCTTCGGGTATAAGCTGATGTGTACAAGCATTACCACCAAGATCCCAGATCCTGACATTGCCATCGTCGTCGCAAGATATTATTTCGCCCTGATTCGGGTGAATTACCACATCATTAACAGGCGCCTTGTGTCTATAATTGCGCTGAATATTCGGGGCTCGAGTATCCCAAACCTTGACTGTGCCATCCTCAGATGAAGTTACCATCCATTTGCCCTCAGCTTGAATGGCTACTGCTGTTACATTGCCCAAGTGACCGTCAAAGGTCAAAGTGGGATTGGGATTGGAGTCACGGATATCATACATTCTCACTCCATGAGCACCAGCACAAGCAAGATATGCTTTATCTGGAGTAATGGCCATCCGATTAACTTGGCCATCTCCATGACGAATTGTCCTCGAGCAGATTCCACTCAGGGCCTCCCAGAACTTGATTGTTTGGTCATAGCCCGAGGAGGCCAAAATGACCGACATGTCAGATTCCTCTGACATTTAGATACTGAAGATACCAGCCAGTATGTTGTTTTGCAGCTGAATATATGGTGAAGCTGAGTAAGTGAAGTCGGTCCAGGTAAGCCTATGTACGGCTGGATCTCACGAGCACAAGCTTCGGCGTTCGTGCAGTCAACCAGTAGCCCAGCGACACGGGACGTCTAGAAGCTGGTATGCCTTTTAAAGATAAAGCGACTAAAAGTAGATACGCTAGAAATTATCTTTTTAGTTTTTACAGGATAGTGCTTCTGCGTTGGTTGTGATGCAAATATAGCTTGATTGTTCTTGTCAAGAAAATAGGAAACGTCTCTGTATTGATATAGATATCTTTCATTTCGTCCTCATTGGGAAAATAAATAAATAGCGATTCTTGCGGTCGCCGTATAGCAGCTGTTAAAAGAACGTGCCTAAATTTTGTGCTCAAGCCATCTCAGCGAAAGGCTGCCATAACTCCCAATCATTCATTCCTTCCAAGAAAGATTTGATGTCGGGATCTATGCTATCCTCTGCAGAGATAGGCCCTTCTAATCTCTCATTAGCTTGACCATTAGTTGGGGAACTGCTGTTCACCAGACTTTGGGTCCTGGCATCCATAGCTGCCTTGCTTCGTGAATGTAGATCCAATTGGAATCTCTTGAACATTAACAATAGGCTCCAAAATGCACTGGCTCCCAATCTGCTTCTAACTGTGAATACAGCAGGGTTAATCAGGTTATTACTATGCATGTACTGTAAACCGTCGATAAGTCTCATTCCCCGAGTAGCAGTGTCGTTCTCTCGTGTTGCTACTTGGGACAACATGCTATATACCCGTGAGATTTTGTTACGCGCTTCATCAACGTCAATAAGAGATCCAAATGAAGAAATCACGAGGCCAAACAGGATTACTGCACTAAATACCTGAAGCCGGACTACAAATCCAGACCAAGTTTTAAAATTGGTCTTGGTCCGACTGAGTACTTGTACGATATCCAGGATTCTGATGCACACTAAATAGATAGGGATGACCATAGCTTGTTGGTCCTCAAGCTCCGTATCTGGTACGAGCAGAAACGAATGAAACTGAAGTTTTGCACACAAACAGTGTAGTTCTGTCATCTCCGAGAGTGGAGCCATATCAATGATTAACTGAGAAAGAGATTGCTCTATCGACCTATGTAACAACTTTCGTGATCTTGGGTCGGTCATTCCGAAAGCCGACTCGGGATTGTTGCCCAAAATCTCGATACCTTGCTTCATAGCAAACAAAATTTTGGCCTGCTTTGTGTACTCGCTCAAATATGGATTTCCTTTCACCAAATCGAACATCTTGGGGAACATACCATAGTTAAGCGAAGTCAAGCAAGGCAGTCCGGAGAAACTCGCCAAGCTCTGGTTAGCCACAAAGCACCCTGCCCAACAAAACGTAGCCAACGCAACTTGCTCCTTCAGTGCATCGGTCCGAAGGTTGTATTCTTGCGTAAAGGAGGCTCTATGAAGACCAATTCTCATAGCAATATCTACGGCACGCGAGCAATAAGTTGAAGAAAGATCCTCTTGTAGACTGGTATGATACAACGGAAATGTGCACATGACAATTAATGCGAGCACGCGTGCCAAAGAAAACAGGGGAGAAGAAGTAAAGAAGGCATCATGGCAGAGAGCTAGCTGGCTTTTGGTGTGATCCGCTATAGCATCAGCTAGGTTATCGTCTCCGCAGGAAGGCGATGAAACAGCGCAGATAGCCCAGAATAATAATTCCATGTCGCTGTTCTTCGAATTTAGCAGATACTCGGGGTTTAGCAAATCTTTTGTCAAAATCGGCAAAGTCGGATAAAAATGTTCGTAGAAATTATTGAAAATTAGTCTGATTGTGTCGCCAGTAAGAACCATATCATTCGCGAAAATTTGATCGGGAAGTGCTACCGTAGGGGGCAAGATGAGTTCGTTGTAGTCTGAAGCCCACATTGACGAAGATGGTGTCACGCTCTCTAACTCTGTTGTAATAACTTCGATGGAGCTAACAGACTCAACCGAGTCGACAGTGTCTGGCTGCACACCAAGCTTCTTGGCGGACCGACGTCTCTCTCGCTCAAAAGATAAATCTATTTGACATACTGCCCCAAATCTGGCACATCGACCGCAGGGCTTTGGGAACTGATCCACAGCATCACACTTAAGTTTCATTTGCCGACACGCGGTGCAGGCTTTTGACGACCTCTTAAACTTTTTACGCTTCGGTAACACCATATTCCTGAAAGTATGACGAAGTGATAGTACGTGGAACAAACCAACAATCTGGTTAATGCGGGGTAATAGTAATCATGTGATTTCCAGAACTGATATATGATTGTTGTGCCAAAAGCGATGCTTTCAAATGCCCAGTGGTGAAGATACTGTCTGACACTACCTGCATGGTCAGATTCCACTGTTGCAAAACATACGAACCCTTGGGTCCCTTAATGACCTGTTTCAAAGAGGCTTTGTATAACTATTCAGAATATGAAATAGTTTTGAAAAACGATTTGGGTAGACTTTGATTGGAGATGTATAAACAAACAGAACAGGACCTTATAACTCATATCGCTTATATTTCCGATCATCCGATATTAGTTCCGAGATCGGCCATGCGGCATATGACAAGATTCCAATGAGAACCAGCAGGATGTCTATTTGTACTAAGAATTTAAAACTTATCTGATTATTATTTACCTATAGGTATATAAGCATGATACTACATAAAATAAAAACGTTACCAAGACATTTCCTTGGTGGTTTCGCATACAGAATCCGAACCGCATCCGTCAGCAGCAATTTCATCCTTTAGTTGCCTGAAAATATTCACCCCGTATTTCTGCCAGCGCTTGGATATTCCTCCAGCTGCCTGGATCTTTTCTTCGATCCGGTCCAATTTGAATGGAAAAGATTCACCTGAAACGTAAACCCGTCTTTCTTTGACTTTCACTTCGACTTCAGTCCCTTCTTGTGCAAGTTCATAAAATCTGTTGTCTAAGACTGTGATTCCAAACAATGCGAAGTTGGCTTGGTTCCTTCCATAAATGTAAGCAAACGATTTGGCAATTACAGCTTGAACTCCGACATATTTGAGAGCGCGAGGAGCTTCCTCTCTAGAAGAACCACATCCAAAACCTCGTTCAGCGACTATAATCTTCATTCCAGATTTCACACGTTCAACAAATTCGGGTCTAACATAAGCAAAGGCTCCATTACCTAACTCTGTTTCATCAGGTACACACTTATCAATGGGAATGATTGCATCCGTATCGACGTCGTCTCCAAACCTTTGTACCTTGGATTTAATGGACTCGGGGAGACTGGAAATTTCGACCTGATACTCTTCTGATCTTTTCGAGATGTGTGACTGTGGCTGCTTCGGCTCAGAGTAGATAATGGATCTTTTATCACTTTCAATATTCCAGTACATACGAATAGAATCGAAGTATTCTTGAGAGACTTTTGACAAGAGCTCCGTTGGATCCTGAACTTTCATTAAAAAGCTAGAAGCGGCGACTGTAGCGGCTGAACAAATGTTTGCAATGGACCCCTTTCCCATACGATTTTTGAAATTACGATTCTGAGAAGATAGCCAAACTTCTCCCTCACCAGCCTGGTCAGCACCCATTCCTACGCAATAGCTACAACCCGGCGCACCAATTTCGAAACCTGCTTTTTCATACCATTGCAATAGGCCAAGGTTCTTGAGTTTGGCAATGATATTTAAAGAGCCCGGAGTTACTTTCCGCTTTCCCTGTTTTGACGGCACGAGACCAGTCTTAAGCCCCTGCTCCAATACAAGTGCTCCTATAATGAGATCTTCTTCTGCGGTTGTACAAGCACCAATGAAACAGCCGTCTAGTGTTAGCTCTGCTTCACTGGAACCCACCGGGACTACGTTGTCTGGAGAGGGATAAAGAGCAATTAAGGGTTTAATATCTGTCAGATCGATTGTCTCTCTTTGAACGTACTGTGCCCCTTCGTCCGGGTGGAAATAAAGGCTCCCACTCTTGTACTGAGCCCCTTTACGGCGACCAACAAAAGCTGCGGTTTGTTGATCGGGCACGAACATTCCGGCAATGGCACCAAACTCTGTAGACATATTTGAGATAGCAAATCTGGCATCACATGACAAAAATTGAACTCCTGGTCCACCGTATTCTACCACTCTCCCAGCAGCAATAGTGTTCCTCTTGAACAGGCCAAGAATGTGGAGTATAACGTCCTTCCCACTGACTCCAAAAGAGGGCTTTCCAATAATATCGATGCGAAGAGTTTCTGGAACCTGAAAAAAGGTTTCTCCAGTGACCATAGGGAACACAACATCGGCTGCGCCAAGACCAACAGCAAGCGCTCCCAGGCCACCACTTGAGCAAGTATGGGAATCTGCACCGATAATTAACATTCCAGGTTGGGCACGCTCACGGTAGAACTCTGTGTGCATAATCGTCGTATTTGGAGGCTGGTAATCTACCAAATTTAACTCCTTTGCTCCGAGCTCGGCAATTTGGATTAGCTGTCTGGGCTTCTCTAGATGGTTTATTCTTGGATCAACAATGTGATCAGCAGCCAACCATATTCTGTCGTTTTTGTGGACACCCGGCTTTCCCATCTGGTTATATAGGCGATACATACCAGCCCAGCTAGCTTCCGAAGCCATTGTCCAATCGACTTCGACGCAAATGAAGTTCCCTGGAGCTATTTCTGCATCGTGCAGAGCATGCTGAGCCAAAATCTTTTCCACGAGATTCAGTGGACGACCCATTATTTGTCGTATATAATGAAGCTATTGATTATCAGTACTTCCACTTCCTATTCCTACGTCTATCAGAGACGCATGCCAAATGCATTTATATATATTAAAGCTATCACAGGCATCGCTTATTTAGCCGGTTAGATATTTACCCCACTCGGGCTGAAGAAATTGCGGGGATACATCAAATCGGCATAATAGCCGAGGGTTCATACTGAGTATCGTTAGCCGATAACTCCAGGAACGAGTGATGAAAAGCTACCGACTCCAGATTTCTGACAATATACGTCCAGCGAGAGGTATCCTATTCCCGAGCCGATACAGATTTCAAACCTGCTAACTATCCCGAGATATTAAATGGAAAATCCTGTTATTCCTGTTATTCCCCAATTTTCCATTTCGTACACTTATATATCCCTACTATATAGTCAGAGATCAGTCCAATTCGTTGATAATTGAGTAACAAATTGCCCCTGGAACCGAAGCTGCATTATCTGCTGTAGATCATTGCAGATATTCAATCTAGGATATGATTCTCGATCTTATCTTTTAAATTTTTAGAGCGGTGCACGTTTTTAACGATAAGGTCAGTCATCTCCCTCTGATGAACAGAACGGAAGAAAAAGAAACCACATATTATAGCAGTTGCTAGGAGCCGAACATTCGCCTTGTCTGAGTTCTGATTCCAGCAGAGACGCCATTAGGCACACATAATGGGATATGGCGAATATGAGATTGACCGCTGGAACCAGATTCATTCATCCGGCAAGAGGCTCGCTCACAGAGTCGTCGACTATCTCGGTGCGGAAACTAAAGGTATAGATCGAGTTCCGGAGAAAGAGCAGACCCATGACCAGATATACCACGCATTGTCTATGTGGGCTTCGGTGTCCATGGTGACGGTGACGTTTGCTCTTGGAACAGTTGGAGTGTCAGACTTCGGTATGACTTTCTGGGACTCTACTTTGACTATTATTTTCTTTACTGTCTTAGGAGTCCTGCCGTGTGGATTGCTGGCTTTATTTGGGCCGAAATATGGACTTAGAACATTGGTGGCCTCAAGATTTTGGTGTGGACATCTTGGCGTGAGATTATTCGCCCTTATAAATTGCGTTTGTTGTATTGGGTGGACAGTAGTAAACACGATCTCTGCAGCGCAGTTACTTCACTCTGTTAATAACGGCAGTTTGCCCCCTTGGGCTGCCGTTTTTGTGGTTGTTAGCGCAACCGTAATCATTTCGCTGCTTGGCTACAGAGTGATTCACTGGTACGAGAAATACTGTTGGATTCCATCATTTGCAGTCTTCTTGGTTGTTCTTGCTCAACTTACTAAAAGCGGTTCTTTTTCTCCTGGAACTCTAGATTCAGGAACAGCTGAGGCTGGCCGAGTCTTGTCATTCGGTGCTGTCATTTTCGGCAATGCTGCTGGTTGGGCTGTTTATGTTTCTGATTATACCACTTATATGCCTCGGAAGACTTCTTCAGTTAAGCTCTTTTGCTATGTCTTCGTGGGACTAACGTTTCCACTTGTATTCACAAGTATTTTGGGAGCTGCCTGTATGGTAGCATCATTAAACAATAAGACCTACGCCGAACAGTATGCGCTCAATGGCCCTGGGGGTCTGATATACGCTGTTCTGGTTCCTGATTCATTACATGGCTTTGGTCAGTTCTGCGTTGTTTTGCTGGGGATGTCTCCTGTTGCATGCAATCTACCTAATATGTATTCTGTAGCTCTATCTGCACAGACAGTTTGGTCTCAATTTGCTAGAGTTCCTCGCGTGGTATGGACGATCATAGCCAATGTGATTGTTTTAGCCCTTAGCATTCCTGGCTACAGTCACTTTGATACTGTGCTTTCAAACTTCATGGACCTGCTGTCCTATGAAATTTCCATATACATTGGAATATTTACTTCCGAGCACTTCATATTCAGGCGAGGTTTTAAAGGATACGATGCTGAAGATTATAACATCAAATTAAGATTGCCAGTCGGGTTGGCTGCAATTTTTGCTTGGGCCTGCGGTGTTGCAGGTGCAGCTGTAGGCATGAATGAGGTGTACTGGGTTGGTCCATTGGCAAAGCAGATCTCTCAGGAGGAACCTGGTGACCTTGGTATAGTATTAGCCTTCTCATTCAGTTTTATTGGATATACCTGCACTAGATATTTTGAGAAGAAGCACTTTGGAAGATAACTTTCTGCGCCATGTGCTTGGATATTTGAGTTTTAATGCTGTTGATTACATAGTGAAATATGTTCATGGTAGCTGTTTGTTGATAGCTGGGTACGAAGAAAATCCTCGCCCCAAGTTTTCTTAGATTATTCGTTGAAGCAACTAACAATAGCAAATTAAACAATTAATAACTTTTTTATATAACAAGAAATAAGTAAAGAGCTCGTAAATCTTATACCGGCAGCTCTGTGGGGATTCAATTGGAATGTTCGTCATTGCTTTCCTCCAAGGCTCTTAACAATCAAATCTTTGGCCTGCTCCAGTTGCTGGGCACTGCCTCTCAGACTAATAATAGGATTCTTAGAATCAGCCTGAGGTACTACAATCGTACAGCCACTCTTGCTGCGAATGGAGTTAATGCGAGTTCCCTGAGGTCCAATAAGGGTGCCATATTTGCTTGAATCTGCTAACCAGAAGTAGCCGAGACTATCGTGCTTTTCCAATTCAACAATGGACTTTTCAATTTGCTCTTTCGCTTTGACACAACCAGCGTCATCACCTCTCAGACGCCAAGTGATGGTACTTGAACCATTGGTATGAGCCGCTGATTTGGCGCCCTCAGGAACAATAGTGAACTTGTACTTCACGGCGCCTGTCTGATCGACACCAGATGATTCTCCATATGCTTCCGTAGGAGCAGCAGGAATCGACGAGGCTTTGGGGATAGATCCGTTACTCCTACCGTGATCTACCTTGACACCAAACTCCTGTTGGAGTTTTCTGAAGTATACCCCACGGTTTGATAACTCAGCATGCAAATGTCTTGGGACTTCGACCTCAAGCTGGAAGGCTTCCTGTGTCAAGTCCTGAATTCGAGCCTTGGCGCTCTCGATTTCTTCTTTGTTGTTACCAACGATCTTAATGCCTTCATCAATGGATCCATCGCTCTTTTTGGCTCCCTTACGAGGGATGGTCAGCGTTACATTATACGTCGTTTCGATTTCTCTCTTAACAATGCCACCAGGCCCAATCAAGGCACCGTGTCTCTCAGGGTTGACATCCACAACCTCGGAAATTTGACTCTGTCTGGCATCAATAATATCCTTAATCTGTTTAACGATCTTGTCCACAACTTTTTTGTTGCCGTATACCTTGACCTTATTGCTGTTGGAATCGGCAGGGGGGATCTGGATGGTACGATTGGACTCCACCAATCCACCGGCCTTGGAAATAATCTCCCTCCGAATAGCGCCGCCAGGGCCAATAAGAGCACCGTGGTATTTAGGATCAACCTCAATTTCGGTCTCGACGGTTTCCACAAACTCTTGAACGATATCTTGAATCTTGTCAATGGCAGATTTAACGCCAGTCTTCGTGCCAATGACCTCAATAGGAACCGTGCGCTCTTTCTTGGTAGCAGCAGCAGCGCCGTCAGCGTTCACCTCACCATCCTTCACGTCAATTCTGGTGTTGGTAGACTCTTTTATTCCATTAATGAATTCACCCTGACGTCCGATAATACGGGGTAAACTGTTGGCCGGAACGTTGATGGTCTGGCTGAAAGAATGGTCAACTTCATACTTAACCAATTCTTCAATCTCTTCCTTAGTCTTAGCGACGCCATTAGAAGGACCACGAATGAGGACCTGATCGCGTGTCAAACCGTCTCTGTCTTTATTCTCCTTAGTCTCTTTTTCGTCGCCAGCAGGAGAAGGCGAGGACGTATTGACACGAGGGAATTGAATGTGGACATCATACCGCTGCATCAATCTCTTCACAAATTTTCCACCACTACCAATGATGGTAGCGTGGTGTTCGTTAGGGATATTAAGCTTAATAGTAACCTCGTCAGCCCACTTGCGTCCCAAGTTCAAAATACGGATCTTGGCTTCGTCAGCATTCTTCTTGATGCCTTTAATAACACCGTTACCTTGCTCATCAACATCAATCTTGACGCCAAATTCATCTGTAAGCTTGGAAAGATGGGTCCCTTGCTTACCAATCAATTTATTGATGTGCTCGACAGGGAAAGTGAAATTTGTCGTGTATGACGATAGAATTTCATAGTTCTTGGACTCTTCAATGACTTGGGCAATTTCTTTGACGACTCGGTCGACCTCGGCTTTGAGACCGCGGATATAAATGCTGTCTCTGCTCTTGGAAACACCATCAGCGGTGCCGATTGCAACCGAAACAAATGGCTCGCTTTCGGAGCTACCCTTTAAGATGACATTCAAAGTGGTGTTTTTAGGGCCAGTAATGAATTTGTGATTCTCATGTGGCACTTCTATAGTCTTCGATGTAATGTCAGATTGCTTGGCACGAATTGCGTCGAACTCGCTGGACACTTTTTCGAGAATGTTTTGAATTTCAGCAACACCAGGGGCAAAATCCTCCTCATCCTGCTTGGGGTTGCCTGCATAAACCAGCAGGATCTCCTGCTGAATCTGTGCAGGCAAAGCATCAATTTCAGCCTTCTTTCCGGTGGCAAGGATGACATCTACAAATTGTTCTTGCTTAATGTGTTTGCTAGCCTTGGAGACATGAGAGTGGAAAAAGGGGTCAAGATCGTCGATGACCTTGAATGATGAAGGAGGGTATGCATTGACAACTCCGACCAGAGCCTTCTTGGCATTTTTGATTTCCTCAGTGTCGCTGCCAACAATTTCGTACACAACTGAAGTAGGTACTTCAGCTGCAAACAAAGTATCGAGAGACGGGACGGAAATCTTAACGTTCTTGTTAGACTGCTCGATTTCCGCCAACTTGTTGGTGGCAAGGAAGAACCGCGTCAAGTTCTTGGCATGGCTGATACTCTTGTCATGAGCTTTTGAAATATCAAGCGTCAGAACTGCCAAGTTGGAGATATGCTCTGCCAAAGCAGCTTTGGCGCTAGGGAGCTTGCTACTGGGGCCAAACAGCTCCACAGTAGGCGATCCTGGCGTAGCAATAACAGCGACTCCAGAAGCCTTGAAGATATCTTCAGGAGAGATAAACTTCAACTTTGCTTCAGGCACAACCTCGAAAGAGCTTGAGAATGCGTTTTTCTGGTTGGCAATAATAGCTTCCAGTTTAGCTCTAGCTTCAAGTACCGCATTACGCTCGCCTGACAAGGCAATAGATTCATTGCTGGAGTTGAAGCTGACATTGACATCCTTGAAATCATCAACCAACTGGTCAACCTGCTCTCTGATAAAAGGAAAGAACTTTGAATCAACATTTTGAATTCTCGAGGTGATTTCTCGCACTCGGCTCGAAACAACCTCTAAAATTCTCTTCTCAGCCAACAGAATAGCCTGCTTGTCGCCCTCAATAGTGACATTGACAGTTCTCTCATCATCGAACTCATCTCCCTCGTTGTCACTGTTCTCCTTCTTGGCAATGTCAATAGTAGTGCCGGATTCCTCGATAATTGGTCTCAAGGTAGAGCCCTTGGGACCAATGACAGCCGATCTCAAGGATGCGGGGATTTGAATGGTTTTAGTAGTCTTGACGGCCAATGCCTTTAACAGCTCTCTCTTAGCCCTCTGGACATTGTCGGGCAGTCCCTTTACAATGAAGGTGGTGTTTCCAGTGGCACGGGTGGTGCTGCTGTCTACAGAAGTCGAAGTGTTCTTGCGAACCTTGGTCAACACCTCAGCAAGGATATTGCGGGCCTTCGGCGATTGCTCCGAGTTAAGCAAAGTGAATGTCTCAGTGATTGCTCCAGAACGGGCAGCCATTGCCGACGACACAATTGGCCGCGGACTCCTAGAAGGAGTAGTGGTTCCACTACCATTGGCAGAGCCCCAGCTGGCAGTCTTGGCTGGGGCGCTAGAGCCACCAGAACCACCACCAAGTGTCGGGAAAGCATCCAAAGACTCGATGTCGAATCTGCTAGCAGCGCCATTGGAAGCGACTGAGGTGTTGGCAGTGGACTTGGATGATGAAGGCGTGGTCACGGGAGTGATCAGAGAAGACGACGGCTCATCCAATTGAGTCGACTCGTCACCCCCTTCAACAAGTCCACGGTCAGAACCACTGTCACGCTCATGGTGGTGTCCATTTTTCTCCTCAGCAACACCGTGCTTTGCCATAAGAGCCTCAGCCAAGGAAACCGATTGATCAGACATGTGGGATGTCAAACTAAGCGAAACGTCAACAGTACAAAAGAAACAAGGGAAAAAGGCAAACACACACACAGAGAAACTAACGAAACGAATAGAACAATTGACCCAGAGACCTCAACTGCTAATATGATACCTTTGAATTTCGTGTTATATGCAAATAAATCTACTCAGTTAGAGCCAGTCAAGGAAGAATCCAGTAGGGAGGATGAGGCACTTGGTCGTATGGATAGCCACGAGACAGCTAGAGATGACCTCGGAATCCCAGCCGCCTGACAGAATCCTATCCCAGTACTCCTTGCCAACGGACCCCCTGCCAACCGATAACAGACAATCCTGGCGTTCAATCGCTACTCCTGCCTCTCCCTTCCTCTACTCCCCATCTCTCTACCAGTAACTTCCCCAACTTACTTCAAAAATGCCCCAAATCAACTCAACTTAGCCAGTCAGTTGACACCAAATCCAAACAAAATGCTTATCTGCGAATTGTCAAGGTCAATCACTCAAGTAAAAGTACAAACGTCCACCAACCCTTGTTGCATGTACTCTCTGCTCTTCAAATCACTGGTATGTCTGTATATGCTGAGCTGTTATATATGCCGGAGCACTGAAATATTACAGGGCATCTGACAAGCCACGTATCGGCCTCGACACCACTTCTCTCCATGCATGTTACCCCCACTGCCAACATATCACGTGATGTCTAACTCGTGTCTGCCGGACGTGGTTGGTGCCAGGCAGGGCGCACTTCTCGGGTTGGCATCGTCTCCGGTGGATTGGACAACTAGCTTTGGTCACGCCGAGTCGCCAACTTCTACTTTTTTCGCGCTGATTCAGCCGGGTAGCCAGCTGGAGCTGACTGCTAGGGCCCAGCGGGCGGCGAGTGGACGCATGTCTCACGCACCAGCGCGCGTCGCTCCATCTCGCGCCCAAGAGTATCGACATCGTGAACAACTCCAGTATACTGGCCTGTCATTAGCTTGGCGTTGGCGGTGGGTACTGGGCTCGATTGCAAGAGGGTACGCCTCCGGCGGCCGGGGCGCTGCCCCCGACCCCTTGGCTCCTCGAGCGGAGCGAGAGGAGGGAACGCCACCTGCGCCGGCAGCTCTGGACAATGGACGGCATCCAGCACAGCAAGCTGGAGAAGGCCGGGGACCTCCTCAAGCGGAGCGAGGACCCACGGGGCCCGGTCCGGGGCAGCTCCCCGCCGCCAGAGGCATCGCGGCCTGGCGTGAGCCGCGGGAGACGCCACATGACCCGCGGCGTGGCAAGTTCTGGGCACGGGTTTGCGGGATGTCATTTACGCGCGCGCGAAATAGACTCAACTAGAATTTTTCAGCTGAGTATAAATTAAAGGATCATGCAGCGAATTTGTAATTCTTTTCTCTCTTTTTTCCCTCACGGCTAGAAAGAAGCAATAGTTATTTTTTGCAGACGAACCGTGTGTATCTACGATGCAGATTTTCGTCAAGACCCTCACCGGTAAGACTATCACCCTTGAGGTGGAGTCTTCCGACACCATTGACAATGTCAAGACCAAGATCCAGGACAAGGAGGGAATTCCCCCAGACCAACAACGTTTGATCTTTGCTGGTAAGCAACTTGAGGATGGCCGTACTCTTTCCGACTACAACATCCAGAAGGAGTCCACTCTTCACCTCGTCCTCCGTCTCCGTGGTGGTGGTAAGAAGAGAAAGAAGAAGGTCTACACCACCCCCAAGAAGATCAAGCACAAGAGAAAGAAGGTCAAGCTCGCTGTCCTTTCTTACTACCAAGTTGATGAGGATGGAACTATCAAGCGTCTCAGACGTGAGTGCACCAAGTGTGGTGCCGGTGTTTTCATGGCTCACCACAAGGACAAGGCCAACAAGACCGAGCGCCAATACTGCGGTAGATGTCACACCACCTACGTTATCGGCAAATAAGCTCTTCGTTTGTAACTGATTTGTTGTATAATGGAAAAATAGATTTTTTTTTCTTCTGATTTGCCTCTGGTTTTCTCTTTTTTGTTGTGTCCGGCAGCTGGGGCCCTGTCCCGGGCCGGTTACTGGTCGCTTCCGCAAAGCCTGGTTCTCAACAGGTGAAGAACGCAGTGGCAGCTGTGTCTCGCCCATCCTCGGAATGTACTGGGGGGCGCTGCCCCAGACTCCGTTGTGCTGGCCACCAGGAACCCCGGATGCTGCCCGCTGCCACTGACCTCGAAAGATCAAGAACAGCCGAGCAAATGCCTCGCTGGTCGCTCAGAATGTACTGGAATGACAAATGTTTACTGTTTACCCTCTGGCTACCATATTCAGCGGTGGCGAAAGCCCTCGGCTTATAGAGATAACGGTCGGCATACTCGAACGCCGCGAAAGGATATCGAGCAGTGGTACTGGGGGTAGTCGCCTAGTCGCTGCGGTCAGCTTTGTATGGTAGGATTCAGGGGGAACTTTCTGGGTCGGGATCGGGGTCGGGTCCTCTGAATGCCGGCACTACTACCCTGGTTCCCACTCATTGGTTGGCAAGTCAATCAAAAATTATTATATTGCTCCTTGATACGTAGATCTATCGAAAGGTGGACCTCGGCGGCATCAACTCTTCTCCGATCGAGATAGATGTTCACACTT
This sequence comes from Sugiyamaella sp. yHKS617, assembly GCA_030580325.1. Taxonomy (NCBI): domain Eukaryota; kingdom Fungi; phylum Ascomycota; class Dipodascomycetes; order Dipodascales; family Trichomonascaceae; genus Sugiyamaella; species Sugiyamaella sp. yHKS617. The sequence goes on along the minus strand of JAKTSR010000034.1, from coordinate 14,111 downwards.
CGCTTGCAAGTCCCTAACAGAACCAAAAGTCTGTTGCTCATTTGGTCTGTCTGACTAATATGGATTGACCTACTGGTGCCCAGACTCTATGACCTGAAGTTGGATATGTAATGTACTGTTCTGACTTCGCTGGCTATGTACGTGATCTTGTGGGGTATTATTTAGGGAAGCATCGGAGCAATATAAACAGCGGGTCGGCACGCCGAGAGCTTGAAATTCAGCCCAGTCACACAAGCGCGACCTGGTATTATCGGTTTTACTATTTACCTCATCCTATATACATAATTATAACTGAGGCTTTGTTGACCTGCGTAGTGCATTGTTCATCATGCACTGATAATGTTTGGTTGCAGGTTGACGGCGAACCCCTGGATTGGCCTAGCAGGATTCATGCATTCCCCGCTTCTTCCAAACTCAGATCTGATTTAGCAACGGCCATTCGATAGACGATAGTTTGCATGTTTGTCCGTTCAACATCCGGTTGCTTCCCTGGTTCGCAGAAATAGCTACCGCTCAACATGGTTTCCATTCTGGCCAAGCTATTCGTTGTCGTATCGGCTTTAGTTCTCTTTGTACTTGTAAGGGAAGCTTATATTCGATGGGAATTGGTCCATTTGGCTAAGAAACACAATACCAAACCACCCACTAGAACTCTGAATTCGTTCCCACTTGGTCTTGCCAATTTTCGCAAAGCTCGTCAGGCATCGCTCAACAATGATACTTGCAAACTTATGATGGACATGTTCAAGCCTGGCTATGACACCTTCCAAGACGAATTCATGGGTCTCAATCGTATTGTAACCCGAGACCCTGAAAATATAAAAGCGGTTCTGGCTACCAACTTTAAAGATTATTCCCTTGGCATGCGCCATGGAGCTTTTTATCCTCTGTTAGGGGATGGTATATTCACCTTGAGCGGTGAGGGCTGGAAACACTCGAGGGCGCTGTTGCGGCCTCAGTTTTCGAGAAATCAGGTCTCCCAGCTTGCATCACTAAATGACCATGTTAATAAATTGCTTGCTAACTTCAAGCGTGATAGCAACCAATCCAACGGTCGTGGCTTTGGCTACTTCGATGCCCAGCTATATTTTCACAATCTCACCTTGGATACTGCCACCGAATTTCTCTTTGGAGAAAGTGTTGAATCACTATCTAATGGAAATAGACAGGTTCAGGGCCCTGAGATCAAAGTGACCGCCCAAGAATTCGCCCAGGCATTCAATTCAAGCTTAAAAACACTAAGATTTAGAGTTCAGCTAGGAAAGCTAGCTTATCTCGGCAATCCAACTCATTTTCAGCAGGAAGTTAAAACATGCCATAACTTTGTTGATTATTTTGTGTACAAGACTCTGGCTGAGACCGAATCTGAAAAGACACCCTTGGAAAAGGACGGCCAGGATCTTTCTTATGTTTTTATTAGGGAGCTCGCCAAGCAGACTAGAGATCCGAAAGTAATACGCGACCAGTCTTTTAACATTCTCTTGGCTGGTCGAGACACTACAGCTTCATTGCTCTCTTTTGCCCTCTTCATTCTAGCAAGAGAAAAGCGTGTTTGGAAATTACTCAGAAATGAGATTTTGAATACTTTCGGAACCGATACTGATGATATCAGCTTTGAATCCCTGAAGAGGTGTACGTATCTCACCAACACAATAAATGAGGTTCTTAGACTATTCCCAATAGTGCCCTCTAACACTCGTATGGCTATAAATGACACAGTTCTTCCTAGAGGAGGTGGTCCTGACGGATCGGCACCGGTATTCGTGAAGAAAGGAACCAACGTGGCCTACATGGTGTATGTCATGCACCGTACCAAGAAGTACTGGGGTGATGACGCCGAGGAATTCAGGCCTGAAAGGTGGGAGGAAAACAGATTACATATGTGGGACTTCTTACCATTTAACGGTGGTCCCAGAATTTGCCTTGGTCAGCAGTTTGCGCTAACTGAGATATCATTCACTTTGGTTAGAATTCTGCAGACTTTTACTGATGTTGAACCTCATCCCGCTGCTAGTTTATCCTACAAGGGACTAAATGGGCTTCACAGCCTTACTCTTTCTGTGGCAGAGGGAGTTTGGGTGAGATTCATCGAATAATCGACCCGTTAGATAAATAGCTGAATTATGGTTAACTAAGTAGCTAAGATTGACCAGCTCTTATGGAAATTTAGGAATACAGTAAAGTTAGAAAATCCCTATGTAGAAATATGGTCATGTTCAGCGCAGTTGACAATGACGGAAATCTCACGTTCCGCTCGCCCAGAAAGAATTGCTAAAAATATTGACAGCCTTAAGTTCTTGTGGCGTTTCTCTCCCGATCACGATGTACCGGTTCTAGCTGTCAACACTCTACCTTATCCATATCCCGATATTCATTGTGGCAGATTTAACCAGGAGTTATTATCATCTATTGAAATCGAGTTCAAGCGCGATGGCTTTCCGATGCCTAATTTTCGGATGATAAAAGACCAAAGTATTGATCCTGCGCCATTTGCGTTCATTCGCTGCTCTGATAAAGCTACTGCGGATTACGTCAAGACTATTCTTCCAGTAAAGCTCCCTTCCTTCGGAATGGTGGAATACATGAACCTTGGCGAGGACGCATCTCTGGCTCGACGACTATCTAAGTACAAAGTGCCATTTGTCTTATCTTCGAGCTATTCAATGATGCTGGATCTGCTCATTGACACATATGGTAACTTGGGTCGTATTTTGTACCACAAAATCGAAAATCCCCCTGAGCTGGACCCCGTGTTATCCGTATATCACTCAACTGCAATTGGCCCTTCGGTCTATATCTATGTCTTGACTACAGTTCCCAAATCCTTTGGTCAAAGATTACTCTATTATCTAGGTCTGTACTAAACAGCAGCAAAAAGTTTGCGAACTCTGTGGATCGAACACAGGACCTCCAGATATCAAGACCAAAGTGCACTTCAGTCTGGCGCTCTCCCAACTGAGCTAAGTCCGCCAAGAACGAGAAGAGTTTTTGGCAGAAATCTGTTGGCCCTCAAAGAAGCAAAGTTGCCGGCATTTCTCACGTTGAGCTGGAGACATAATAATACTCTAAATTTCACAAAAATATGTACTAGTTATATAACTATAGATACCTCAATATCCGTTTAGACATAAAGAATCCTCCACGTCTCAACTAGGGTCAGTCCTTAAGAATTTCCACGGAAGCGGATACAAGAATACGACCGCTCATTTTTGACTCTTCATCGGTCACAGTGTTAATTTCTTCAGACTGCTGAGAATCAAGGTGTAAAACAGTAAGCTTATTGCCATGGATAATGAATTGCAGGTCGTCTTTAAAAAAGAAGTCCCTACCTAGGACAATAGGAGTGTTCGTGTGCAATACGTAAACCTCGGCCACATTTGATAAACTCGTTCCAGGAACTGTAACATGACTTTTGAAAAAACCATCACAGGGAATTTCACTCGAATATATTTTCTGTCCAATTCGCAAGTTTGTAGCCTGAAGCGGAGGCAGCAAATGCTTAATGTTGCGGTACAGCATTCTCGAGATGTAAGATATACCTTGGAATGAGAATATAGCCAATCGTTGTATATCCTGCGAATGTAATTTAACTGCGATGTGGGGCAGACTCCGACTAGATGAGTCAGGTGATTCTGTGGGATAGTCGGTCTCGTCGTAAGCAGCATCGCTTTCAACACCCTGCGACCTGTGTTAGTAAGAGAAACTCTTCTCACTCACTATCCGTGGCATGGAACTGCAGTACTTACAGTTTTTCTCCAAATGCTTTTAAGTATATTAGTAAGCTCGCCTATGGTAAGGTTGTCTGGGAATTGGCGATTTTCGGGTAGCAATTTTTGCCGAAGATATCTCAAAGGTTTAGACAACTCGTCTGGTGGCAAGACACCAAGTAGTTGAATAGCACGGGTGAGTCCCATATCCCGAGCGTTACTAACTACTACGAGTTGCTCATATATCTTGCCATAAAATGCATGATAAGTACTATAATTGCTATAGTAAGTCGTGATGGCATCCTCGAATTCTTGCCATGAGTCTCTAGGAACAGTTTGAACAAAGTTGTAGTTGACTGGTGACAAGTTAGATAGCAGTCGTGGCAATACGATAGGAACGCAATCGTTAAGCGTGCAGTCTCTGCGCAGGCTCAAAATAGGACCAAGGACATTTCTGACCTGAATGAGCCATGCACGAATATCGGAAAGAGCAGGTGCTTCCCGTGAGTACAACTTGAAGATCAGCTTCCTGGGACTTCTGTCTGCCTCGGTGTTAAAAGCAAACTTGACGAATTCAACGGACGCAGATTTTGCAGAAGAGTCGTGCGAATTCGCTAGTTCCTGAATCTGTAACGTCAATTGAGCAACCTGGCCTTCCAACTTTTTAATACGATCTTGGTCTGAGATAGGCCCATTCTGAGGCTCACCGTTACCGGGTTGTGCATTCCGAGTCTGCAACCTCCCAGATGGCCTGTTGCGTGACGGTGAAGACCGTGGACCGGAAGAGTTTCCTCGTCTCGGCATTGCAACAGCGAGCGATAAAAGTGAAAGTGAGGAGTGTAATAGAAAACTGCCGGAACCGTGAGTCAAGCCATCGTACTAGCCAACTTTAATACGTCTACGAAACATAGACATATGTGATTTTTACTTGTTTAATGCAACAGTACCTTTGTGCTTGTAGAATAAAAGTAAGATTAACTTAGAGAACCCGTGCATACGCATGCCATACCACAGACATATGGACAGCTATCAGATTAATTGTCTTTAAATCGAACCAATCATAGACATTGGCTTGATAGAGATCTCACGGGACTTGATACGAATGAATGAAATGAAGGAATGGAGTAGTCAGATTGGAGTTATCCAGCTAAGAAATCAATATATTTTGACGTCTGGACCTCTAATACCATGGGTAAGGGAATGCTACCTGGGTTCCTCCGACTACATCTAACATGCATAAATAAACAAAAATGAAAAGTGATGAAAACAACAACAGACACAGATCAGAGGTAAATATCAAGCAAACGACATTGTAACCAGGTCTCTGATCCGACTAGGCTATTATTAGAGTGAAGCTGGCTGCAGTTATTTCTGTGTTATATTGAACGAGATAGACTAAGAGTGTGATTATGTTGGATCTCGAGCAAGTAGCTACGCTTCTGGCACAATCAGTGTCTCATGCCCAGGCGAAGACCGGTAAGTATCGTAATGGATGGACCGGTGACGAATGGTCATGCCTTACAATAATTGTCATCGACGAAAGTCTGCTACTCGTGAGTCCTGTTCATTTTACCTTCAAACATTCTAACCTTTAACAGCTGAGCAGTCTCTCAGAGCAGGTGAGAGCGAACCAGGATTTGCAATTCTACTGCTCCATGTGGTGGCATCCAACAACCTAGATTCAAATACGCGGCTCGCTGGTGCTTTGTTCTTCAAAAATTTCATCAAGAGAAAGTGGACTGATGAAGAGGGCAATTATTTACTACCAGCTGATGATGTAGTTGCTTTGAAGCAGGAGATCATCGGCTTAATGATTTCGCTGCCAGTGTCATTGCAAGTTCAGATTGGTGATGCTGTTAGCACCATTGCTGATAGTGATTTCCCTGATAAGTGGGAGAATCTCGTCCCTGAGTTGGTCTCTAGATTAGGTAGCGATATCAAGACCAACAATGGAGTGCTGGCTGTGGCGCATTCCATTTTCAAAAGGTGGAGACCCCTATTTAGATCGGATGCATTGTTCAAGGAAATTGCCTTAGTGCTGAGCCAGTTTTCAGTACCATTCCTTTCGGCTTTGAAGGAGACCGACAGCTTGATCGAGCAATCACAAGGCGATAAAGAGAAGCTCAAGGATCTGTTTCAATGTCTGCATCTGCTAATCAAAATTTTCTTTGATTTGAATTGCCAAGACATTCCCGAATTTTTCGAAGATAACATGGAGATCTGTATGGGCATCTTCCACAAATATCTGGTTTATAAGAATCAAATTCTCGACACCGATGACGAGGATGAGCCCAGTATTGTTGAGCTCGTCAAGTCCAGTATATGCGAGGTCCTGGAACTATACACACAGCGCTATCTAGACGTATTTGGCAAACTATTGTCCAATTTTGTACAGACTACTTGGAATATGCTGACTACAACTGGATCAGAGCCCAAATATGATTTGCTGGTCAGCAAGGCGCTAGCCTTCTTGACTTCGGTTGCAAAAGTCCAGCAAGCGGATGAAAACATCTTCGCCAGCGAAGAGGTCTTGGAGCAAATCATTAAAAACATCATTCTTCCAAACATGTCTCTTAGAACTTCTGATGAAGAATTGTTTGAAGACGATCCAATAGAGTATACCAGGAGAGATCTCGATGGATCAGATAGCGATACCCGCCGGAGAGCAGCTACAGATCTTATCCGCGAACTGGCTGCTAAGCTCGAGGCTAAAGTTACTGCGGTTGCTATGAAGTACGTCACTGGATACCTAAGTACTTACAATTCTAACAAAGCGGACAACTGGAGATCTAAAGATGCGGCGACCTATCTCTTCTCAGCTATCGCTGCCAAGTCGAACATGACTAGTGCTGGCGTCTCGTCAACTAATCTGCTACTTGATATCGTAGGATTCTTTGCTGAAAACATCGCTCCCGATCTTGTGGCTGGTAATGAGGTTCCCGCAATTCTAAAGGTGGATGCTATTAAGTATATCCACACATTCAGAAACCAGCTTACCAAAGACCAGTTGATTTCGGCATTCCCTCTGTTGTCGAGTCTCCTGTCATCCACCGACTACGTTGTATATACCTATGCCGCTGTTACAATTGAGAGAATCCTCTCCATTCGCAATACCACTGGCACGCCCAATTCTCTAATGTTTCAGAAGGCTGACATTGCCCCTGCTGCACAGGATCTCTTGACTAATCTTTTCAGGCTGGTTCGACAGGGGTCTGCTAGTCCGGAGAAGCTAGCTGAGAACGAATTCCTCATGAAGTGTATCATGCGTATCCTCATCACTTCGCAGGATTCAACAGCCCCTTATGCTGAGACTCTTGTTCGAGAATTGGTAGACTTGGCTATTAACATCAGTAAGAATCCGTCCAACCCGAAGTTCTCACACTACACCTTCGAAGCTATCGGATCTATTATTCGGTTTGATGGTGCTGTTGTCGGCGTTGAAAAACTAGAAGATATCATTATCCAGCCATTTTTACAGATTTTGGGCAACGATGTCACTGAATTCATCCCTTACGTCTTTCAGGTTCTTTCACAGCTGCTCAATGTTCCTCGATCAACGGAGGGTCTGCCACAAGTTTACCAGCCCTTGGTTCGCCCTCTCATGTCTCCTGCTTTATGGGAATCTCGTGGAAATGTGCCTGCTCTAGTTGGTCTATTAGAGGCTATTCTGACTCGTGGAAGCCAATTGATAATCGAGACGAATTCTCTCGAGCCTTTGCTGGGTGTTTTTCAGAAGCTTGTTGCATCGAGAATCTTGGATTCATTTGGATTTGACCTTCTAGAGAAAATCTTTTTATATCTGCCGCTGAGTGCATTGTCTCCTTATACCAAACAGATTGCACTAATTCTTCTTCGCCGTTTGGAGAGTGGTAGAACTGACAAGTATGTTGCCAGATTGTCAAACTTCATCTACTTTTTAGCTGCTGTCGAGAACACTCCCGGGCTCGGTCCTGTATTCGCAGTCGATTTCATCGATTCTGCTCAGGCCGAACTTTTTGGCCAGGTCCTAGGACAGTTCATCTTACCGTCAACCTTGCAAATCAATGGTTTCTTCCCCCGGAAAATTGCTGCCATTGGCCTCACGAAAATTATCATGCAGAACCCTAAGTTTATAGAGGGTTCCTATTCTAACAAATACTTGCCATCACTTCAGACTCTTATCAACCTGTTGAAAACGGCCGTGGCTGAACCATTGACTGATTCCAATACGCTGGACTTGGAACTTGACCTCGACGAGGTCTCCTTCAGTGCCACTTTTGCCAAGCTTGCCACCACTGCTGTCCGTCCATTTGACCCTGCACCTAGCATCAAGGACCCAAGTGCGTTTTTTGTTTCCGAGCTTCGTCGCCTTGCTACTCAGTATCATGGCCCTGTTTATCAATTAATTGAACAGCTCCCAGACGACAGCAAGAAATACTTAAACCAGCTTGGATTCTCTTAACTCTTAAAATCAATAAACATCTATAGACATCACTATGCGGAGAAAATGAGCGAGGCGAGCTATAAGAAATTAATAGCGAGCGAAGCGAGCGGCACTATATACACAGGGAGACAATCTGTTGGCTCCGCAATATATGTCAGGTGAACGGAAACAACCGGGCCGTCTTATAAAGGGCAGTCAAAGAGCTAAACGGAATAAATCACATATAAATAAATTATCTAGTACAAAAGTATTTTGGCATCATTCTTGGTGAGTGTTTGTAATGTAGAGACAGTATCTTCTAGATCCCAAACATTATTCGTTTTGCTATCAAGGAAACTGGATTCAACTACGATTGCACTTATCCTGGAGACATCAAACACACCATCTTTGATCAGTCTGTTGAGCCTTCCTGACGTGGATACAGCTACTGGGCTCCTATTTAAGTTAGTCCTGGTACAAACCTAACGAACAGCTAGTCACACTACTTACTTTTTCAAATTCAGTGCGGTTTCATCATATTTGACGGAGTTTTTCTTGATAAGTTTAATGGCACCACCTGTTATTGACTTCATTCCACGGGTCACATCGCATACCCGAAGGGCGGAAACTGACAGTACAATCACAAGCTTTTCTTTAATATCAGCCTTTAGAACTGGGCCAAAGTATTTACTGATAAATTTGGGGAAATTTTCTAACGTTCTTGGCTCGGCGAAATCCGAGGTATCTTTAAACTGTGATTCGTGAAGATACAGTTCGTTCAGCTCTACAGTTGACAAATCTGGGTTCTTCCTCTTTACTTTACTAGCGACATAGTCGGCAATCAGACTGCTAGACATGGATGCAAGCTGTGTCTTCTGCTCAACAAGAGTAGTTACTTTTTGCTTTTTCTAGATATGTTAGCAACTGAATCGCTCCCCTGAATCGATGTCCAGCATACTTACTCTGTCTTTCAGTTTTTCGCTGTTACCGCTCTTATTTTTTTTCGATTTGCTCTGCTTTCTATCAGCATGGATATTGTCGTCTTGTTCCGAGTTGTCTTCGTCTCTGCTTTTCCGCTTCTCACGCCTCTTGCCATCTGTGCTTGAATGAACCAACTCAGGCTCTCCATCCGATAAAGGCTCTAAAAGTTCTCCGTTATCAACCTCCACATCAGACTGGACGTCAAAGCTATAATCGAGACCGTCGTCCAGGTCGTCAGCAGCATCAACTTTCTTAATCATTTTACTATCTCCGACCAAAAAAGATACAATCTAAGGTCTAATTATCCGCAGTGTATATCTACATAGACCAAGGAAATCTTCACTGAAATATATTTCTGTCAGCCGTACACTAGACCCTGCGCGAGGACCCTGCACAATCTACGGTTGATCGACGGGCATATCGTGAAGAGGGGCGGAGTGAGTGCCTCCGGCGGCCGGGGGTGCTGCCCCGGACCCCGTGGCCGCTCTCGCTATGGCCGAGTAGGGCAGCTCCCGAGGTCGAGGCCACGGCCAGGAAACGACCCACCCCTTGCGAGCGAAGCGAGAGGAGCCACAGCGTTTCGGGAAGCGCCTAAGCAGCCGGAGGCTGAGCGTACGTTTTGCTATTATTTCGAAGGGCATTTTGAAGCTCATATTCGGATGACACTTTCTCCTGCAAAGCAGGAGCTACGGGGTCTGGGGCGGTGCCCCAGTCGCCGAAGGCGGTGCTATATATGTACAATGCTAATAATATTAAATTAAGAGTAATGGTTAAACTTCCACAGTCTAGCCCTACCAGCGTCGTTACCGGCACAGAGCATCTCGGTGCCAGGTGTGAATGCAACGGAAGTGACCCTTCCCAGTGGGGTGCCAGAGGTGGGCCAGTTTTTGAACACCGTGAATGAGGGCACATGGGCGAGACGGAACGCATCTTTCTTGGCTCGAGAGCCCATGGCCAGCAACTGGCCATCTGGAGAGAACTGGAGACTGCTGATGGACGTCACCAACTGATCCAGCACTGCTCTGGGTTTATAAATAGGAGCCTCTGCTTCTGAGAGCTTCATGCCGACAACTGGGTTCTTGCGGTCGTATACGTTGACAATACCGCTTGCACTGCCAACTGCGCACCATCGATCGTTTTTACCACCAAGAGCAAGGGTAGTGATACCGAGACCGCCCTCGTCCTTCCATTTATCAGAAAACTTTCGTGCTCTGGAATCCCACTCCCAGAGATCACCCCCTGTGTTCACTATTGATAAACTGGAGAAGTTGGTATTGTTATGCCATGCAATGTCGGCAATAACACCTTCTACTTTCGCACCTGTAACCCATTGTCCAGATTGTGTCGACAATATATTCACCCAGCCTCCGCTGCCAATAAGACCCACATACTGGCCATCTGGTGAGAGGCGGAATCTTTCCATGCTCTTTTGACTTTGTTCATGTCCATACATTCTTGTGATTGTGTCCACTTTACCGGTCTCAATGTCCCAGATGTACAGGTTTCGTCGTCGTCCACCTGCAAAAACCTTTGTTCCGTCTTTATGAAATAGAGCAGTCTGGAAGGGTGAGCTTCGCACATGAAGAGACGTAGCCACTGGATTAGATTTGCCATCCACGTGGTACATTCTCAAGGTACGGTCATACCCACCGGAAAGCAGCAGCGGGTGTGTTGGATGAAAGTCCAGAGTCTGCACAGCTGATTTCGAGACAGCCGAAGAATTCGCGTCCTTGAGTCGGGTTATATCCAAAACTGATGGCGGCAACAGCTTCGAAGTCGATTTGGAGATATATGTGGATTCAGTTTTCAGCAGCTTGGCCAGAGGATCAGCCGTCAGAGCAGCAGGCTCGTCTGATTCCATGTCGACGTCGCCATCTTCCTCATCACTAGATTCCTCATTCGCACTACGCCTTTTGGTTTTCTCTGGCTGTGCCCATTTGGGAACAGGATACATTTTCTCAAACCGGCTTCGTAGCCGGCGAGTATATTCTTTACCGTCCACCACATTATCAGCCTGGGTCTTTCGCAGCTTTCTCAATTTATCCGAAGACATGAGCGACACCTGTAATTTCTCGTCGTCTGAATCAATCCAAGCGGCAGTACCACCATGAACATCGAGAATCGAGTCTGGGTCGGTGAAATCAGAATCGTCTTCTTCATCTGACCTGCTAGTGTCCGAGTCTGATCCCTCACTGATATCCATAGACTCGCCCTGCGCACTGTCATCCACAAAAAATAAGTTGTCATCTTGAACCTCGCCCAGATCTTCTCCAGACACCTCGACACCATTGGTGGAATCCAGAATAGCGTCCTCATCTTCATCATCGGCTTCCTCGTCTTGGTCGTCGCCATAAGTGTCCAGATCCAGGGCCTTCAACCCCGTTTCAAACCCGTCCAGGTCCCCAAAGACGATTTTCTCCAGTTCGAGCTCCTCTTCATCTTTCTCTAATTCTTCGACGTCTTCCACCCTCTCGAAAGCCTTCTCGGCCTTGGATTTGTTGTTTTTTCGAGCCATTCTTACTCCACCGTCGGTCTCTGAATCACCACAGATTAATTTATTCCGATGTTCGGAAGTTATTTTTTCACCGCTGGTGCGCCCTTGCCGCAATCTTTTGTCGATGATATGCCCTAACCGCACAGTACACAATAGATCCACTTCACCACTCTCCTAGTGCTACGTTCCGTCCTCGTGCCATATCCCAGTTGCTTTCTGTACACTTTGCTCTCCACCTGATTCCTCGAGGTGCCTCCGGCGGCCGGGGCACTGCCCCCGACCCCGCTGCTCCTCTCGCTGCGCTCGAGTCGGGCCCACCCCAGTGTCCCGGTGGCAGCACGCTCGAGCACGCTCGCCCAACGAGCATTACGGGGACTGGGGGCAGTGCCGCAGCCACCGAGATACCCCCCCCCCCAAGTGCTCAACGAGGGAAGAAGCAGGAGCTCTAACGACGAAGTGGGACAGAGGAGCCCCGGCAGCCCTTTGGTCGGTATGGTCACCTACCTGTAGGGAACAAACCCTAATACACCACGAGTATATAAAGCAGAAAATTTCCGGGCCATAGCTGCTTCTGCTTCGTGCTTATGAATTGAAAAATTGCGAATCGAAGCTTACTGAAGACACTTGTGTCATGCTACGCTTTGGGGAAAGTCTCCGGTCACTACAGGCGGAAACGCATCTGGTGTAAAGAGACTAGATATTCGTCTCTCTTGGAAGCGAGGAAACATGCCCAGAGGTGGCTGTGCTGGTGAACTTGACGTTTCGTTGCCTCCGTAGAGGCCGGGTTTTCCTGATGTCTTTGACATGATGAAGTCGCAAGGTAACTGGGGCGGGCACATCGCTATGAGGTGTGTTTTCCTCCTGCCGGAGAACGGATCAGACAACTATTTCGACGAGGTAGGATGTTTCCTACAGACGATAGTTATGCAATTGCCTGGCACAGGTAACCCAATGGAGCTTAATCTCGATTCAGTAAGCATCAATTTTTTCCATCCCAAGCCTGTGTCGTTTAGGACAGCTTAACTGCGTATAGTCAGATATACCAGGTTTTTTTTTCATATAGATCCTGAATGATGAAATAACAATGCAATCATAGAGTCAAGCTCCGAGAGGACAAGATCCTCGTAGACGAGAATTGCTTAATTTTCTGATCTGGATACCTTGTTGTAGATTTGTAGTGGAAAGATAGATAGCCTTGGTCACATGTTTTGTTCTGACTTTACCGTCCTCACTGCCCAGACCTACGTAAATGACCTTCGGGAACAAACCTTTGCGGATGCAAACGAACTACAAATGAACTAGGCAGACGGACTATGCAGACCCAGGGAAAATCCTATAGGACGTTAGCCAGAACAGCATCCAAATGAATTCTGTTTGAAGGAGTTCTGCTTGCCCATTTGGCTCATAAGGGAGCTGAGTGTTTTGCTGCTCTTAGGAGGGGGTTCCAGGAGGCCCTTATGGCTGCCCCTCCCGGTATACAGGCTAGTGAAGGTGTGAGAAACGGGGTGATATGGCAATAGGGAATGGTGGTCTTCGTCTCGACTCATTCGGTGCTGCGAATCAACTATACAGGGAATTTCCCTTCCGCATGAGCTTCCCTACGCCTACCGAGATCCTCTCCCGGCGATATGGCCTTCCCAGTGCGAATGATGTGATGACCCACAACGTCCTGAGCTCTCTTATCATAGATAGACTCACCGGCCAACGCGCTCGCGAAGCGAGCACAATGGGGTCTGGGGCCACGCCCCAGCCGCCGGAGGCGCACCCACCACTCTGGATCGGACCTCCCCCTGAGGGTGCGAACCCTGTTTGCCCCATGAAGACACTGACAGAGCTTGCAAATACAAATCCGGGCGCGGGCGGGCGTGGACATGAACCTGGTGCAGTTGTATCGCGGCATCTCCGTGATCTGTACACTTGCTCCGCCTGGGCGGACATGGAATTAGTTCTCCGTGTCCATGCCGAGGTGGCATCTTCTGCGGACATGTCCGCGGAAAGAGCTTCTAACATCTCCGGAACTTGAGCCCTTCCGCGATTGTTGGCGTCGAAAGTTTGAAGTCCGGCAGGTGTGCGGGGATGGACTCGCCTTGGCATCTGGCGAGTCAGCTCCGGCCGCGGTGGTCCTGCCTGGGAAGACATGTCCGGGCGAGGGCGGAATTGTGAGTTCGGACCCGAGCAAAGGGTCTTCTCCACACACCCAGACATGACGGAGATGGAGATGAAGAGGGGAAGAAAAGATGAGAGCGACGGAGTGGGTAATAGGATGCCCAAGTTTTGGGAAGAGAGTGCGCCGACATCAAATATGCCGAAACTTTTGCCCGAAACGCATAATAATAATAATAATTAATCAATATTAGAGTCCTCTAACTAATATACAACAATATTACAAAATATTCCCATACTTTCATTAAACAGAAGGACTTTCCGATTATTGGCCCCCTTCGGGCTATACCTTCATGTAATTTCAACATGATCGCTAGATAGGCCGGATTCCCCAGAACCTTCCTTTCTGAGCAGGGGAAAACCT